>CAUYLG010061564.1:0-276549 GCA_963573385.1 Cacajao melanocephalus | reverse complement strand
AGTTTCAGCTTTCTGCACATGGCTAGCCAATTTTCCCAACACCATTTATTAAACAGATATTCTTAAAACTAAATGATAGAAATACAAAAAAGACTAGGTAAAAAATTACAGGGAAGATACAACTGTATCTTCATTCTCTTGTATCTCCATTTGTTCACTAACTCCTGGATTCATTTAATTATAGATACAATGATCACAAACTGCTTGTTATGCTGGTGTCGGGGTGGGTGCCGAGTTCTGCAGTCCATTATTCCTTCCCTAGGAGAGTCTGGAAAAACTGTGGACATGAAACAGCATGCTAATTCCAAAGTTACATAAAATTTTGAGAAAACAGCACAAGCAGTGTTTTAAGAAAGCATATAATATTATTCATTTTGCTTTCCAAATAATATGAATAAACATAAGACTAACCACAGCTATTCTTTTCTCTTCTCTTTTTTATTCTGTAAGTTTGTCTCAGCCAGACTTAGACTATCTTCCCCTCCTCTGCTTCTGAAACACATGGGACTCCTCATGACACACAGCTAATTTGATAGAATAGTTCTTACAAGGCCTAATCCTGCTTCTCTCAAACTAGAGTCACTGTACTTAGACTGTTTGAATGGTGAATTACTTAGGAGAAAACATCAGAATAATAGTAAATGTCAAAAGTGGAGAGAGACACACATAAAAAATAAAAGAATTGTCATGTGGAGCTTATTCAGACCTTCTCTTTTACCGCTGGCCATGCTAAGTTAAGTTTTTGATGAAGCTGATTGTCAGTTTGAAAAATGAGAAAATAAAAAGTTATGAGTGCATAGGAACATAAAATTGTTAATTTAAAAAAATTATTTTCTAAAATAAATGTAGGCTGATGTCAGGAACTACAAATAAAAAAGTAAAGGTGATGTTTTCTTTATTCTCAAGGTAATCACACTTCAGTGTGACATACTCACAAAGAAACAATTATATTTGTTACTTGGAACAGGGACAAGGGCATGATCAACTTTTGTGGAGATTTACAGAATATTTCACAGAGACTGAGGTGTGCTATGCCTTGAAGGAGTGTTTCAGGACTTGACAGTTTTTGTCCATGATTGAGCCCTCAATCCCTCCTGCAGTAAGACTTAACATGTTCTAAGGTGCTTACGTTGTTCATAAATTGGGTAAAAATACTAACTTCAGAAATCAATAAATAATAAATATGCATGGTAAAATTTCAAAGGTTACTCCTTTTTAAAAACAAAGAAAAAAATAAATTATATATCTATATGAAGTGGAAAAATGGAAAAAGAAGAAAACAAAGAAAAAAACCCAGTTAATCCTAAAATACTATGTACCTATGCAACAACCCTGCGTGTTCTTCATATGTACCCCAAAACCTAAAATGCAATAAAAAATATATTTAAAAAAAAAGAAATGAAACCATAAGAGAAATAAATCATATTCAGTACAAAGACTTGTATTCAGTGCTCACAGCAGCTTTATTCATAATAGCCCACAATGGAAACAACCCAACTGGTAAATAGATAAACAATTTATGGTATATCCACACAATGGAATGCTGCTCAGCAAGAAAAAGGTACTATGGTACACATACACACAGGGATGAATCTGAAGATCATTATGGTAAGTGAAATAGATAAGAGACAAAAGGCTATACTGTATATTGTAAGTTTCATTTACATGACATTTGAGAAAAGGCTAAACAAGAAAACAGGTTAGTGGTTGCCAGGCACCAGAGGATCAGCAGAAGAAACTGACTACAAAGATGAAGAGACTCTTATCAGGGTGTTGGAAATCTTTTTTATCATGATTGTGGTGGTGATTAAACATTTGTGAAAACTCATCAAATAAAACTAATGAATTATATTGTATATAAAAATTACTGCAATAAGAGTAATTAAAAAAAAGAAATAGACTGTCAGACACAAAATTCAGAGTGGTGGGAGTTTGGGGGTGGGAAACAAGGACAGCCCACAGGCATATACAATGTTCCAGGTCTTAAGTGAAGTGATGGACTGGATTCATGAGTATTCATTTAATTATTCATTATACCTTATAGCCAACCTATATATATATATATAAATTTTCATGAATCAAATATTATAAAATAAAATTTATTAAGAGAATTTTATCCATATAGATTCAGGGGATTATGCAGGAAAAGGAAGTGATAAACTGACAAATTAATTTAATAAATTTTAACTCTGTAATAATTTATTTTTAAACTCGAGCAGGAATTTTGATGCAGACATTTCTACCAGTGAACAAAATACAGCTTGTTCTTTGGGAATTGTTTCACATAATTTGTTTACAAATAAGATTCAGACAGACTGTAGACAGCTCACCATTTATTACATAGAAATGAACTCATGAGCTATTTCCCATTATTTGTGCCAGTATTTTAACCATTGTTTCCATAAAAGTCATAGATAACGCTTAATGCTGACTAGCACTGGATTTATCCTGAACTTTGGCATTAAAGGGGAGAATTTTAAGAAGAATTAAGTGATGTTGATGTTCAGTTACAAACTTTTCTCATATTATCTAGATTTAGGTCATGAAAGAGGAGAGTCAGTAATACATTGTTTAAAAAAATGAGGCAATAATTATATATCTTTACTGAAGTTTTTCCATGGAAGCAAAACACATTCCTCAAATCAAGGATTTAACACAGAAGTGAATTTTTATTTATGCATAAATTCAACAGGAAGACACCCTCAGATATGAATGGTGTAATAGAACTTACCATCCACGTGTACTAAAAATATGAATAAATTTAACATCTCAAGAATTAGGAAGTGCCAAATTAAAGATCTTAGATATAAACAGTGAAGCCAGTTGAATTTAGAGTCATACTAAATCAGTAGTTAAAGAATATTTATAACTCTGAATACAAATATTGAGTCTCTGATGGCTGAATGACATTTAACACAAAAGCCTGCTGTTGAAAATCCCAGACATACTCATGAACATTGCACACTATGATTAGTTTATCAGTCAGAGTTCAAAGAAGCAGACCACTAAGAAATATTCTTATCTCTCTTATATCTCTATCAGCTCTCTCTCTCTCTCTCTCTCTTTATCTGTCTATCTACCTACCTACCTATCAATCATCTATCTATATCTATTAAGGGTTTGATCTTATCCAATTGTGGGAGCTACTCTAAAATGCTTGTCTTCATGTCTGATATTGTAGTTTGATGTCCTTACAACAGGAATTCAGGAAGCAAAGATTATCGTAAAGTGAGAGAGAGCCAGAACAGGATGGAACAAAGGTGCCAAGGCAATGCAATGAATGAAATAATACAAATTTTTGGATCCAAAAATAAATTTAGATCCTTACCTCACACCATGAACAAAAATTAACTAAAAATGAATGATACAGCTAAATATAAAAGCAAAACTTTTGGAAGAACACATAGGAGAAAATCTTTATGACTTTGGGTTAGGCACAGAGTTATTAGCAATGAAACAAAAAGCACAAACCGTGAGGGAAAAAAAAGATATAAAAATGTAAAACTTTAGTGATTCCAAGTGATTTGAGCCACAGACAAGAAAAAATATTTTCAAATCATGTATCTGATAAATAATTTGCATCTGAAATATATGAAGAAATCTTAAAACTCAATCATTATGAAAATAACCCAATTTTTTAAATGGGCAAAAGACTTGAATAGGCATCTCATCAAAAAAGACATACAAATATCTAATAAAAATATGAAGAGATATTCAATGATCATAAACAGAGAAATGCAAATCAAAAAACAGTGAAATGCCAATACACATCTGTTAGAATGACTATAATGAAGATGGAAAGTCAATAAGAAGCGTTGACTAGATGGGGAGAAACAGAAACCCTTATTGATTGTTGGGAGAATGCAAAATGGTACAGCCACTGTGGAAATCAGGTTGGCAGTTTCATAAATGGTTGTACATAAACTTACCACAGAATTCAACAACCAGTTCCTGGTGACTCTACCCAAGCAGAGAAATGAAAACATATATTCACAAAAAGACTTGAACACAAATGTTCATAGCAGCCTTAATCAAAATAGAGAGAAACTGGAAACATTTCAAATGTCTATCAACTGATCAATGTATAAGCAAAATATATAAAGCATTTGCAGAAAATTAAAGAGAAAAAAACATTTATATATACTAAAACATGGATGAACCTCAAAGCCGCTATACTAGGTGAGACATGTCAGACACAAACTACTGTATTTGTAAGATTCCATTTACATGAAAAATCCAGAAAAGTCACATTTACAGAGACAGAAAACAGATAAGTGGCTGCCTGCAGCTGCTGGTTGGAATACCAATTTGCTGCCAATGAGCTTAAGAAAATGTTTATTTTGGAAGGGTGATAGAAATATGCTAAAACTGAATTATTTCAGTGGTTGCACAAATTCCATATATTTACTAAAAGTTAGTTAATGAAATTTACCTTTATAGTAGGTGATTTTTATGATAAGTAATGTATACTTCAATAAAGCTGTTAAAAAACACTCAGTAGCCTGGAATCCACAAGCATCAGCTGGAGTCACGAGGATGGACTGAAACCAGTTATGTTTGAGCCTCTGAACTCGATAGTGTAGTTGTCTTGTAGAAACAAGGATGCTTCATCAACAGAGCTAAACAGACACACCTGGTCTGGCCCAGGAATTGGAGAGGCTGAAGGAGGATCTAGATGAAGGTAGAGCAATTGTTGGCTTAGCCACTATCTCACACCAATGAAGTGAGGCAGCTTATAAATGACAATATGTGTCAACTAAAACTGCATCTTTCAATTCTGCCCATGGTATCTTGTCCAGGAACATATAGAAAAGATAATTCCAAGCCACTTAGGTCAGCCTTGCCAACACTATGAAGCTACCATAATAGGAAGGGCAGAGGAAACTTAAATGCTTTTCAAATGTACCAATTCACATTTCCACCAACAGTATATGAGTTCCCTTTTCTTTCTTTCTTTTTTTTTCTTACCATATAAGGGGGTCACTTAAATGATGTCCATCTATTCTTTCTTTTGACAGAGCACTATGATGAAATTATTTTATCAAGCTTTATTCAAGTAAATTGACAAAAATTGTATTTATTTAAAGTATACAACTTTATGTTTTGATGTATATACATTGTGGAATGATCACCACAATCAAGCTAATTAGCCTATCCATCACTCCCCAAAGCCACAAAGTTACCATTTTCTTTCTTTCTTTCTTTTTTGGAGACTGAGTTTTACTCTATTGCCTGGGCTGAAGTGTAGCAGTGTGATCTTTCTTTTTGTGATAACAACACTTGAAATCTACCATCTTCGCAACTTTCAAATATAGAGTACTGCTAGCTATATTCACCATGCTGTATGTTAGCTCTCCAGACCATATTTGTTATTTCATGACTGAAACTTTGTGCCATTTGATCAATGTATCCCCATTTCTGTCACCCTCAAATGCTGGCAACCATCATTTTACTCTCTCTTATGAGTTTGACTATTTTAGATTCCACATATAAGTGAAATGATGCAGTATTTGTCTTCTTGTATCTGACTTATTTCACCTAACATAAAGTTCTTTGGGTTTATCCATGCTATTACAAATGGCAAGGTGTCCTTTTTAAGGCTGAATAATATTCCACTGTGTGTGTATGAGTGTGCGTGTATAACATTTTCTTTAGCATTTATCTGAAAACAGGCATTTCAGTTGTTTCTATATTTTGGCTACTGTGAATAGGTTGAAACCCACATGCAAATGCAGATATCTCTTTGAGATACTGATTATACTGGATATATACTCAGCAGTAGGATTACTGAGTAGTATGATAGTTCTATGTTTAATTTTCTGAGGAATCTCTATACTGCTTTTCAAATGTACCAATTCACATTTCCACCAACAGCATGTGAGTTCCCTTTTCTCCATCCATATCCTCACCATATGTTATCTTTTGTCTTTTTGATAATAAATATTCTAATAGGTGTGAGGTGATATCTCATTTTGGTTTCAATTTGCATTTCCCTAATGATTGATGCTGAGCATTTTTTCATATACTTGTTGGTCATGTGTATATCTTCTCTGGAGAAATTTCTGTTCAGGTGCTGTGCCCGTTTTTTAATGGTGTGATTTATTTATTTTTTGCTATTGAGTTGTATGAGTTCTTTATATATTAACCACTTATTAGAGATATAGTTTACCAATATTAACAAATATTAAGAGATATTAACCCCTTATTAGATATATGATTTACAAATATTTTCTCCAATTCTGTAGGTTGGTTTTTCATTCTGTTGATAGTTCCTTTTGTTGTACAGGAGCTTTTTAGTTTGATGCAATCCCACTTGTCTAGTTTTGCATTTGTTTCCTGTGTTTTTGGTATATTATTAAAAAATTGTTGTCAAAACCAATGTCTAGCAGCTTTTTCCTTGCGTTTTCCTCTAGCAGTTTTATGGATTTCAGGTCTTACATTTAGGTTTAAAATATATTTTGAGTTAATTTTTGTATATGATATGAGATAAGGGCCTAATTTTATTTTTCTGCATGTGGAAATCTAGTTTTTAGTACTATTTATTGATTGCTTTGGAAATTTGGGGTTATGGTCCTTTGTAAATTTTAGGATTGTCTTTTCTATTTCTGTAAAGAATGCCATTAGGATTTTGATAGGGATTGCATTGAATCTGTAGATCACTTGGGCAGTATGGGCATTTTAATACTATTAATTCTTCCAATTCATAAACAGAGAATGTCTTTCAACTTATCTATCTCATTTTATTTCCTTCATCAATGCTTTCTGATTTTCAGTGTACAAATCTGTCATCTGTTTAGTTAAGTTTATCCCTAAATATTTTATTCTTTTCGATGCTATTGTGCTTGGATTGCTTTCTTAATTTCCCTTTTCAAATAGTTCATTGTTAGTGATTAGAAATGCCATCCATTTTTGTATGTTGATTTTGTACCCTAAAATTTTACTGAATTTGTTTAGTAGTTCTAATAGGTTTTTTTTTTTTTTGAGTCTTTAGGGTTTTCTACATACATAATCAGCTCATGTGCAGAGATAATGTTACTTCTTCCTTTTCCATTTGTATGCCTTTTATCTTTTTCTTCTTGTCTGATTGCTCTAGACAGGACTGCCAGTACTATATTGAATAGAAGTGGCAAGAGTGGACATCCTTCCCTTGTACCTGATCTTAGAGAAAATGGTGTCAGTTTCTCCCCATTGATTATGATATTAGCTGTAAAGTTTTTTTTTTTAAAATATATGGCTCTTATTTTGTTGAAGAAATTTCCTTCTATAACTATTTTATTGAGAGTTTGGGATGTTGAACTTTGTCAAATGCTTTTTCTGCACCTATTTGAGGTGATCATGTGGCTTTTGCCCTTCATTCTGTTACTGTGGTATATCACATTGATAAATTTGTGTGTACTCAAACATCCTTGCATCCCAAGGATAAATCTCACTTGGTCATGGTATTTATATACCTTTTAATATGCTGTTGAATTAGATTTGCAACCATTTTATTAGGGATTGTTACATATGTGTTTATTTGAGATATTGACCTGAAGCTTTTTTTTACTTGTGTTTCTTTTTCTGCCTTTGGTGTCACAGTGATGCTAGCCTCATAAAATGACTTTGGAAGTGTTTCCTCCTCTATTTTTTGGAAGAGTTTAATATGGATTGATATTAATTCTTCTTTAAATATTTGGTAGAATTTAACCATGAAGGTTTTTTGGGCTTGGCCTTTTCTTTGTTAGGGGATTTTAGATTATTTATTCAATAGCCTTAATAGGTACGTTCAGATTTTCAAATCTCTTCATGATTCAGTCTTGTATGTTTCTAGATATTTATCCATTTCTTCTAGGTTATACAACTTGGATTGTAATTGTTTATAATTTCCCTTTATTTCTGAGGCATCTGCTGTAATATGTTCTCTTTCATTCCTGATTTTGTCTTTTCTCTTTTTTTCTTAATATAGTTATGAGTTTGTCAATTTTATCTTAAAATTAGTTATATTTTTCTATATTTTTCTATTTTCTATTTGATTTGTTTCTGCCCTTTTCTTTATAATTTCTTTTCCTCTGCTAACTTTTGGCTCAGCTTGTTCTTTTTCTTGTTCCTTGAGGTGTGAAATTGACTTGTTTACTTGATATCTGTCTCTCTTTTTTTAAATGTAGGTTTTTATTGTTAGAAACTTTTCTCTTAGTGCTGTTTTTGCTGCATTCTATAAGCTTTATCATGTTGTGTTTTCACTTTCTTTGTTCCAAGATATATTAAAATTCCCTTATTTTAGAAGAATCTTCAAATTAAGCACTAGTACAAGCAGATTTTTTTAAGGAACTTGAGTTAAAACCAAACAAAATATAGTCCATGTAGCAAAAGAGAATTCAAAGACACATCAGGAACAACAGAAAATATCTTAAAACATAGATAAATGATTGTGATATAATTTTAAATATAAAATAAGGGGTATATTAAATTTTTATAAAATATACTAGAATGTTTATTTATATTATGGTATTAGAGTGAAGGAGTTTTATATCTCTTTATACTTACTTGTATTTTATGTTTTTTATAGTGAGCAAGTATTTCCAGGAAAAAAATTATACAATATATTTAACTTCGACCAAATAATTAGGCTTAGAATGTTTATTAAGTGAGCAAATTTTATTTTGCTGAAGTGTTAGTATTACTTTCCTTAAAATATGGAAACAATGGTAAGTGGTAAATACACTTAATATAGTAAAAGACAGTAAAATACTTCTGTTTCTTGTAAGTTTTAGTGTATCTTCCATAAACTATTTTAAGTCCTTCAGGAGTAAAATACATTTGATAGGTCGTAACAACATTCTTTGTGGGTACATAACTAATGGCGAATACAATCATGCAAAACTTCCCAGGCAGTCCTGCTTTTGTTTGCAAAAATACATTTTACAATAGTGCATTTCTATTTCAATAGAAAGTCCTAATCATGGCTTAAGAAAGTGCTTGAGAAAACAATTATGTTTGATAAAAAAAAAAAAAACTGAATTCTTAACAGACTTTAGAGCATCTTTAAAATTGTCCACTTTTGATCAGATTCTTAGGGTATTTTCAGGAAGATGGAGGCGGATGCCTTCCTTTGGTAGTGTGGGGTTGAGTACAGGTAAGGGGTGGGTTTAATTTAAGAGTCAAATAGAAAAATCCTGGTTGTTCATGGGGCAACTTGTTTTCCTCTTACCCAACCCCACCCCTTAAGGAACAGATGGAAGTAACATGTCTTACCATTCTTGGGATCTCTGCCTAGTGTCCAGGCATTACACTGTCAGGCCTCTGGGCAGATGCTGAGTAACAATGCTTAGGAGAATGGTATTGAACTTTCTATTATGGAAGGTATTATCAATGTGTCAGCATCTTTGATTTTTTTTTGCTTTTCTTCTGAACAGTTAGCATAAACATGAGAATAAACCACAATTTCACTTTGTACAGCAAAAGTGACTTCACTCCCAATGTTGCATAACCATGCTAATGCAATTCTTCTAAAACACATATTTTAAAAACCATAATGAGTCTCATGTGATCTGATCCTACTTCCCATGATAGAAGTCACTGAAGATGTGTAATTAGGATGTGTGGGAGAAAATGCTTCCTCAAGTCTCTAGAATTTGAGACAAAGTATTCCAGGTTAGATTAACTAAATAAATATAATAAAGGATCTTAGGTATAACAGAGTGGTCATTAATTTTTTTTTTTTTTAGAGATGGGGTCTTGCTATGTTGACCAGACTGATCTTGACCTCCTGGACTCAGCTGATCCTCCTGCCTCAGCCTCCCAAAGTGCTGAGATTACAGGTGTGAGCCACTGTTCCTGGTCCATAGTCATAAATTTATGTGCACATTTGACCATCTTCTTTTGATTAATATCTCCCGTTAAGCTCCTGCAATGACTTCAACCGTTTGTCCTTCCTGCATCACTTCATATAGACCCAGTACATTTTAGGCAAGTATCAAGGCCCTGTGTTTAGTCAACCCAAGTGATGAATACTTAACTACATAGATGTGACTCTGACAACTATGAAAATTAACACTTTATTTTAGATACATCTAATTTAGCACATCCCCATGACTAGATTTTGTAATTTTGGACAGTAGATTTAAGGGTTGCCTCTGTGAATAGATTAGATTACTGTTAATGTCCCTTTCAACTCTGAAATTTCATAAGTCCATGGCTAGACACTTAACCCATAAATTCCTCAAAAATATTTCAATTGTTTCCTTCTTTCTGTTCTTATCTTTTGTTTGTGCATCAGTAAATAATAAAGATATAAGAGTTGTTATAATTTGTCTGGCTTATGTAATAGAGAACCAAAATAACAGTGGCTTAAATAGATAGACACATATTTTTTTCTTATGTAGTTAGGATTTAGAATGTTCAGGGCATAGCAGTGGTCTGAGACTCAGGCTACTTTGAGAGTTCCTCAATGCCATCCTTAGGGAGCAATTTTTATTCACCTGATCTACATTTCACCTCCATTCATCACATTTAAATTCTAAGCAGGGTCGAAGAAAGGGAGAAAAAGTGGCTAGCACTTGCCCTTCAGGTGTATCTTATAAGTCATTTATATCATCTCTCCTAACACTCCACTGTAACTTTCCACAGGGTTACAGCTAGCTGCAATTAACAGCTAGCTGCAAATGAGGCTGGTAGGGTTGTCTTCCTTCCCACCCCCAAACTATCCATGTGCTTGGCTTAAATTGGATTTCTATTATTGTTAAAAGAAAGTTAGAATGCTTATTGAAATATGTTTATATGCTTGGGCACATCATCTATCTATCTATCTATCTATCTATCTATCTATCTATCCGTCTATCAATCATCTGTCAGTTTTACACACACACACACACACACACACACATTTTAGGCAAGTATAATGAGATTTGTGTACACAAATAGGTTTTCCAGAAAATCTCATTATTTTCCCTCTGCCCCAGAGCAGGCAGGTTTATTTTCCATATGTCATTTAAAGTTTGATTCAGCAGAAATTAATTACATGCCTATTTTGAATTGCAACTTAATCTAGTGTTTAAGTGTGTCAGCTTTTGTCTTAGATGAGTACAGTGTCATCAGTTGCCACCTGTGTGATACAAGCAAGTTAATCTCCATGAATCTTCATTTCCTCACCTGAAAATGTATATAATAATATATAACTTGCAGATATCTTGTTATATTTAAATCATAAAAGTTTATATAAAGCTCTTAACACAGTGTTAGGCACATACACATAATCAGTAAAATAAGTTCTTAAAAATTTCTTTTTAATTCTTAGGTACTGTAAGAATATAATAATATAACTACTTCCAGTCCTTTCATTAAATGACTTTATATGGCATCATGTTGTCTGCAGTGTAGAGAAGAAAAGAATGACAGTAGGAAGCAGTCTAAGAATTTTTTTTTTTTAGGCTGAGTGCAGTGGCTCATACCTATAATCCCAGAACTCTGGGAGACCTAGAAGTATGGATCACCTGAAGTCAGGAGTTAGTGACCAGCCTGAGCAACATGGTGAAATCCCCGTCTGTACTGAAAATACAAATTTAGCTGGGCATGATGTTGCATGCCTGTAATCCCATCTACTTGGGAGGCTGAGGCAGGAGAATCTCTTGAACCAACCTGGGAGGTGGACGTTGCTGTGAGCCAAGATGGTGCCATTGCACTCCAGCCTGGGCAACAAGAGCGAAACTCCATCTCAAAAAAAAAAAAGAACTTTTGTAATTTTTACCTGACTATATGACCTGGAGCAACTCATTTCTCTTGAGTCTGAGGTTTTTCATCTGAAAAATGCCAACAATTATAATACATGTCAGAACTTCATGAGTAGCAAATGTCATTATGTATGACATACTTTGAAAACTCTAATACACTTAAGGTGAGCAATAATAAAATAGCTGCTATTAACTAGTGTTAATTCACATCAAAATTGTGCTGAGATCTTTACATGTATTATCTCATTTAATCACACCACAGTTTGTGGCCAAGAATTAAAACCGGGATGTGTTTATGTCCAAAACCAATGTATTTTATGGTTCTTCTAGTAATGAAGTGGTTCAGTGCATGGGAAAAATGTGCTATGGACAGTGGATAGTTTACTTTGGCCAGATCGTAGAGAATATCACAGAAATATGGAAGTCAGGACTGGAGGACAGGCTGGAGACATTATTTGGAGAGTTCTGAATGTAATGGTGAGGATTCAATTTAAATGCAGAGGACATGAGGAACTATGGAAGAGTCTTATGAATATTCAAGCTGTGACTTAGAATGGATGGAATAGACAAATTAAAGAAGGGTGGGGAGAAAAAGCAGAGAGATGACTAAGAGGCTGTTTCTGTGTTCTGCTGTGGACTGGAACTAAAGCACCGGTCATGGGAATGCTGCAGAGTGAGTCTGTGTCTGGGAATGTTCAAGTGCTCACATGCCACTTATTAAACATGTGTTCAGGAGGAACTTGTTGATGTGCCACTTTAAAACTTTAAGGCAACCCGCCCGTATCAGCAGGAGGACACCAGAGGCATACTCCCATCAGTATTCTGGGTTTGCATGAGTTCCTTTTGAGCCAGACTTTTGCCACATTATTCCTACTTGTGACTTATCTCTTGTTTTCTCTTGCTTGCCTTAACCCATCTCAGATTTTGGGATTGAGTTTTATTGGCTTTTGACCTCTGTGTTGCAAAATGTAGGTTTTATTATTATTATGCAGGTGACCAGATTGGGAGATGGTTGCCGTTGAAAAGGTAGTTTGTTACTCGCAATTCCAAGAGGAAGAGGTACACCATGCCACACCTGGCCCCCTTGGGGGAAGCCCTGGCATCAGGAGGCAGAGGGAGTGAGAGGAAAATGTGGACAAAGTCTTTATTATGGTTTCCACAGGAAGTGGCTGGCAAGGATGGGCAAACAGGTTGAGTTTGAGTAATTTCAGTGCACTATGGGATCTAGGGCCTGTCCCTAGTTGTCTGGTATCTGGGTCTGGGGTCATGAGGGCAGGCGGACAGTGGTCCTCAATGTAAGGGCCTGATAAAGAAGGTGGTTGAGATGTGGGTTCTGGATTAGTTATTTGGCATATGAAAGGTACACTCATAAGATAGTCTTTTACTATCTCTAAGAATTAACTAGGGCTGGTCTCTCTAGAGTCTGCAAGTCTCCAAGATGTCAAAGCATCAAATGTAATAAACTAGAAAATGCAGTTATTATATTTTGACCCACTGTTTTTACTCCTAGCTCATAATCAATAGTTTTCTTCTTGACTCATCAAAATCAGAACTAGTCACAGATATTTTCTGAGCTTTCTTACTTAGCCAAGGGTATTCATTTGCGGGAATAAGGAGGTGGGGCAAGGCCATTCCCATAAACAAAGTCCCACGTGATGGTAATGGCTACATACCTAGGTCTACAGTGGTCAAGACAGAGAGAAAAAGAACTTACATGTTTCAGAATGGTGTGACATGACCTGTATGATATGTAGCACTGATCAGTAGTTACCATCCATGTGTGCTGCATTAGAAATCAGGAGACTTGAGCCTGTTATCTGTGTTGACACTAACTATCTGTGTGACTTTAAATCATTTTGCTTCATTGGTTTTCAGTTTTGTCTTTTGTAGAGAAAGAATTGGATTAGGTGACTCTGCAGCTCTTCTAGCTTCAGTATTCTATGATGCCAGCACATGAAATACATATGCTACAATACTTATATGGATTTCTTTTCATTTCTAACTTGATATGCCAACTAGACAGATGCTTTTAGTTTTTAGCTGAAAATGTTCTATTATATCCCTCATTCTTCCCTTCAAAAAAAAAGTACAATGTTAGGGAATTTATTACACATAACATGTGTTTATGGTTCAGTATGAGAACCCACTATTTTTTCCCCTGCTAAGGTTAAAAAACAGCAGCTTAATCAGTGATTATGAATTCTGAGCTCAGCTTTCCATTTACAAACAGTGAGGCTAAAAGCTATAAACATTCTGACTTCTGCCTGGGAAGAGGTGAATGTTCCAGTAAATGTATATTACACTGGAAAATCCAAGATTAGTTTTCAATGTCCCTGTAACATGTTGTTTCCACAGTTACTCCCCATGTTAGCAGAATGTCCTCAGGTTTTTGGACAGTGCTTTGCCTGAAGCTTGGCAGGACTCATACTGCATCCTCAGAGCTAGACATTTTCCAATAAAGCCTTTGTGGATGTAAAAACTTGTTTTGTTCCCATCCACCCTCCCTTGTTTGTTTAGCTTCCTTTGGTGGGAATGAGGTAGGTGAAACAGTCTGTTAACTTGTAAAAGCCTAAGGCATTTGCATTTAAGAAAACAATACATATATTAGTATGTTGGATAAGGAGAGGCAGGGCTGCTTATTTTTGCTAGCTGGGTAGCAATCTTCAAATTCATGCTATAATTTTAATTTAAATTATAAATTTTGTCCAAAATGGGAGAAAAAAACGGTAGGGTTGCAGAATGATAGTGATGGGGGAAAGTAGAAAAAGGGAAAAAAGAGGACCTAGTTGAATTTTTAAGAAATAATTATTTAGTAATGTTCTATTAATATGAGTTATAGGAAAGATCAATGATATCACTCTTTTACTTGTAAATTGTTTGTAGGACATCTTTAAGGTCAAGTGTTCAGAAAAGTGAGTTAACAGACTTTTAACAGCAAATGTGCCCCGTGTTTCTCAATACCCCCAAAGCAAGAGTGATGGAGCGGGGGCTAAAGGAAGCTCCAGAAGAAACACAGCCATGGCTCATCTTCCTGGAACATCAGTTCTTAATGGAGAATTATGTTTATATTGAGATAAACATTATGAAAATTTTTAAAGTGCCTATATTTTAAACAAAACATAAAATTGAATCAAATTTCTACTGATGACAGGCTGTTTGGAGTTATACTGCATCACCCCCTGAGAGTAAGTAAGTATTTTTCTCTGTAGGTAGAAAAATTTAAGAGTCACCAATCTAGACCATCCCCCTTGACTTTAGAGTTTAGGAAATTGTGCCACAGAGATATTAAATTGCCATGACAACCTAGATCTGTAAACTCTGATGCTGTTTATTCAGACAGGCTCTACCTTCGTGGTCCTAGGACGATGTGAGCAGCTTTAGACCTTACAATGTCCCATTTTCACATAAAACATAAAAAGCACAATCTATTTTCCACAAATAACAGGTTTATAAGAGTTTACTGCATCTCATTAGGTCTAATTGGGTCATGTGCTTACAAAACCAATCACCCCTTCTGAGGGAATTATAATGCTTTGCTTGGCTTACGCCCAAATGCTCCATCTCTTCCTGGGATGCTTACTCAAAGCATGTAGTTAGAAATTAGGGGATGGATTAGTTGCCATCCACTCCAGAAAAATGGGTTATGATTATGAAAGGAAGGATGACTGGAATCTGGGTGGCAAAAATAAGAGATGTGCACTAATAATACTCTTCTGACGAATAATGACAATAATGATTATTACTATTTTTATCATTTAGAAGGCATATACTTTCATAGTACTATGGCAGAGGTTGTGATTTGGTAGCCCTTGGGCCAGATTTAACCTGCACCATGTTCTGAAATAGTAAGTGAATACTTTAGAGAGAAGAAGCTTTCCACAGTTCACTCCCTGCTGCTTCCAGGACCACCACTTCAATCACACACATTATTCGTGACCTCCAACTATGTTCGACACTCTAAAAGGTCTTCAAAAAGGTCATAATTAGCTAACAATAATTTTAAGAATGGCTATCCCTCCTACAGAAAGAAATCTGATACTCTCTGGCTTTAATTAATTTCCTACTAACCTCTCCCCACCCTCCATGACTTCTTGTGTATCATGAGTTATTTCTATTTTGAAGTTTCTAAAACTTTTGGCATGAGTTAACAAATGGGCCCATGGGAAAGACTAAAATTTTGTACCAGAACATTCTCTTATCTCCTATATGTTCACTCCTCCTAACTTTGACAGCTTTCCCAAAAATCCATCTAATAAGTAGTTTTTTTTCCCATCTATCCCATAACCTTGAGGTAACACAGAAGAAAGCCCTAGTAGAATGTCAGCTTGATTTGAGCAATGTTTCTTTTTACACAGAGTTTTTTCCTCAGCCCCTAGAACAGTACCAGGTGTAAAATAAGCGCTGAAAATTTATTAAGATAAATGAAAGAAGGACATGTGTCTAGTATGTGAGGTTCAAAAAAACAGTGTGCAGATGGCTTTCCTATTCTACTTTCTTTTCTTCTCAATGTGAAATTTGGCATTGTTTTCTTTCTTGCTCATTTTTCTCTTCAACTAGCACGACTCTCAGAGAGTAACTGCATCATGACTTTTCTCCTCATTGCATAGCACTGACCAACATACTCTGGCCAATCTGGGTTAGTCTGGAGAGGTGAGAGTCATTAATGAGAACTGTGTTCATGCATAAGGGTGCTGGGCCACACTGTGCAATTACACCTTTATTGCAAAATTCAGATATTACGAGGTTTCTAAGACCACAACAAGTGGTCTCCTGTACATATTTACCATCGCCTATGTGCTGAATTATTTCACCATCTGCAAAAAAGTATATCTGTTAATGAATCTGGGCCTTGAGTACTGGAAGTTGGACTTTCAGACAAAATAAAGGACTTATTCTTTCTCATGCTTTATTCTCATCTGTTTAATCTTGGCGTGGATTTTGGGGATCAGAAGCTTGTACCTCTCTCTCTTGGAAAGTGTTACTGGTTTCTCTGCCATGTATCCTGATGGTGCTTCTTTGGGTTTTTGCCTTTTAGGTTAGTAAACTTGATTCTGCTGACCTAAATTGTGCTATGTCTGGTATTTCCATTAATCCAAACCTACAACTGAGATTTTTAATGCGGTGGTTGTATGATGTGGCCTATTTCTCAGAGAATGGTGATATAAGCAGTGGGAAGATTTCCTCCCCTATGTTCAAGCAACACGAAAAATGTAGTATTTGATCTAGACTAAAATAGGAAGTACTTTGTATAAGTGTCTCATATATACACAAAGTAACTGAAACTAGCAGAAGAAATTCAAACTGGCCATTCTGATTTTCCAATATAATAATACAGCCAAAGTAGAATATTTATATCCACTTTTAATACTATGTGTCAGCCATTCAATTTTGTTTTGGCAATGAACACAAAGTTACTGCTTACAGAAAATTCATTTTCTTCTAGAGATGCTATTTTAATATTGGAGAAAAAAATTTTTTTAGTTTGTTTATAACCAGAATTCTAAGTATTTTAAAAGAAACAACAATAATTGACTACAAATTTGAATAAAGAATTCCTTTCTGATAAAACAAAGCCACTATTGTGGATTAGTGAAAAAAATAAGCAACAAAGTAGTTTGTGTCAATATTCTTTTAACTTAAACACAGAAGTGACTTCTACTCCGATGAAAATGCTGACCTCTTGCAGCGTTTCTTTCTCTGTTAGCTCTGTCCTGAGCCTTATGCTGGAGCAACAAAGAAGATGACTGTTTAACTCAATCATGTATGAATTTAAAATATAGTATAAAAATAGCTGTCAAGATAAATATTTGATAGTGAATACAGCTGATGTTCATAAAACTGATTTGATTACAACTTCAAACTAAAATACACTTTTATTTCTTTCTACAAACAAAGGCATCTCTTCCCAGTTAAAGCTTTAATTATGTATTTACAAGGAGAAGATAGAATCCAGGTTTCTGAGTAATGTGATTTTATATCCGACTCATAGAAATAAATATGACTACTGAATAACACTTGACTCAATTCCCATTATGTGGAAACAAATATCCTGGATTCCTGGGCGTCTTATGTTCCAGTTACTCTTTCCTAAAGAAGTCTTCCCCTCTAGTCTAAACAGTTTATCGAACAATGGAAGTAGACGGTGTTCCTTCTGTGATGGGCTGCCTGTAACTCCAGCATATGAGTTTGGTTTTAGTCTAATCATGTGTTCTGCCAACAGTGGCTTGAGTGGGGAGTGCAGAAAAGCTGTGGGTTGTGGAAACTGCGGAAATTGTGGGAAGAGAAATGCACAGAAAGGCAAGAAAGAGTTCCACAAAATTAGAGATGGCAGTGACAGGGCTTGGTAAAATGCGGGACACCCTTCTTTGCATGTGTGTTTTCTTCCACCACGCATTGGTCTGGACTTTATGCTGTCATCCCACAGGGCCTTGGATGCATGCCCCTTATTTTAAGAAAAGACCTGATTCAAGGGAAATTCTAGATGAGCTTTGATGTTCGACAGTACATTGCTAATGCTTTTTGTCCCACCCTCTTCCATTTTGTGCTGAGCATTTCCTCTATCTGCAGTGGCTAAAAAGCCAGATACCCAACTAAGCACTGGATGTTACTTTACAAATGTGTGGCTGCAAATTTTTCCTCATTTTTTGTTAATATTATTATTGTTTTAAAATATCTGATTGTCTGATTGTATTTTGTCTTAGAGTCCAAATACCTGAATGGTGGGCTTCAGCTGTTGTCTTCCCTTTCTGTTTTTTTTTTTTTTTTTTGGTAAGTTCAGTATCTATAACTTCAGACTTGCAACCACCTCTTACATCTTTGCTTTAATTATTGAGAGTTGAATAGATCCTCTCAAATTTCAGTGTAAGCACTAGTGAGTATAGACTGTAAATAAACAAATAGAAATATATTGAAACTTGCTTCACTTGCTCAACTTGATCTGGGTTTAATTCTAGCCTCAGATAGAAACTAGATCCTCAAGGCTTAGTATATTTTGCAGTTGTTGATATTTTGTGCCTCAAAGTTGACTGTAGGCCCAGAGAGTCAGAGAAATTTGGATGTTAGTAATGAGAAAAAATTGGTGTAACATTTATTCCACATTCTCAGGACAGAATCCCCCAGAGAGAAATCCCTTGGTTCTCTTGGGGGAATTTCTCAACTTCCTTTCCCCGTTGACATGGTTATGAATCAATACATTGAAGACTATTCTACCTTGGCTCCATCCATCACCCTTGCCAATGTCCTTAGCTTTCTCTCCACTGAAATTAAGATGACATTCTGAGAGTTATATTTGTTTCTGATTTTTTTCGTCGCACCAAAAACTACATATAAAGCCACTATTTTAGCTCTGACATCTGTATTTTTCTCTCAATATCATCATTTTTTTTGATAATTCTTAATAGCATAGAAGTTGCTATATGATTGGGAATAGCACAGTTTTTTCATGAATGGTAGAAACAGAGTTGTGTGTAGCACAACTCAGGCCACACTTTCTGCTGGAAGCTAGCATGCACAGAGAGCTATTCTTTGGTGCACTTAATATACATGTCAAAAAGGAACATTTTCATATGAACACAAAGAAATATGACTACATGATCTATCCTTTAAATACTAATAATGGCTTAAGTTGGAATTTAATTAATGATTCAATAGATTTAGAAGAACAAAAAAATAGGGGATGATTTCAAAGGAGAAGACTGTTGAAATTCAACATTGAATGACAGTATGTTTTTAACTTTTAGGTTCAAGGGTACCTGTGCAGGTTTATTACATACGTAAACCTGTGTCACAAGACTTTATTGTACAGATTACATAACTAGTACTCATTAGTTATTTTTCCTGATCCTCTTCCACCTCCCACCCTAAACCCTCTGGTAAGCCTCAGTGTCTGTTGTTCCTCTCTTTGTGTCCATGTGTTCTTATCATTTAGCTCCCACTTACAAGTGAGAACATGAAGTATTTGGTTTTCTGTTCCTGCATTAGTTTGTTAAGGATAATGGCCTCGAGCTCTTTCCACATTCCTTCAAAGGACATGATCTTGTTCTTTTTTATGGCTGCATAGTATTCCATGGTCTATATGTACCACATTTTCTTTATCCAGACTACCACTGATAGGCATTTAGGTTGATTCCATGTCCTTGCTATTGTGAATAGTGCTGTGACAAATATATGCGTGCAAGTGGAAAGACAGTATTTTTAATAAGGCATTCAAATGTAAATAGCTTTTCACCAGGTAAAGAAAGACTAGTAAGAACGCCTGGGCCTAGTGTATAAATAGATATAACTTTATAGGGAATTTGAGTAAACTCAGTGAGCCTGAGCATGGGTGAGTCAAATGAACTGGTGTGGTTATGAGAGAGGAAGGTCGGGGAGACACTACAGAAGACTCTGAATGCTGGCTACAAAGTTTGGAACCCAGATAATGAAAAAAAAACTTTAAGATTCTGGGATAAAGGAGTGGCATAATTTAACCTCTTTTGCTAAATAAATGGTTAGTGCATCAGTTAAATAACAGATGGCACATTGAAATCAGGTAATCTGAAAAAAGTTTAATAAAAGGATTCTGCAAAAGGTGGGCAGATTGGATGGAAATCAAAAGAAAGCAAGCCTCTAAGACTTGAAACTGGGGCTTGGCACAGGGCTTTACTATTCACACCTCTAAATGAGAAAATCTGGAGAGAGAGCTGTGTAAAGACGGCCACTTAATAGGATCAAAGACACTAGGAGAATGAAATAACCTGGATTTCCTCTCTGCCCACCCTTTGAACTCCTACCAGCATTTCCCAGTGGTCAAAGCCAACTGGGAGCTAGAGGAGAAGAACTCTTGATATATTCCACACACTTCAGCTTCCAGGAGAACAGATCAAAGTGGAAGGGGTGAAGAGTAGATCTGAAGGGACAAATGAGAGAAATTCAGGACAGTTGCAACTTGAAAAATAGCTTGAGATGGTAAGAGAATTGAGGTAGGCAGTCAAGAGGATAAAGGAGATGTTGTAATAGTCCAGGCAAAGATACTAAGACTTTGAAATAGCTCAACATTAACAACAATGGAAGGAAGGAAAATGTAGAAGGCACATAAAGAAGGAATTATTAACATTTAGTAATGTTTTGGATGTAGAAGATAAAAGAGGAAAGAAACAAAATTGAGTGGGTTAGTCATGCTGCTCTCCAAAATACAGACTGGAGAGAAGTGATATTTTTAGGTATATTAATGAGTTTAAGTGTGAGTAAGTAAAAATTGAGCATTCATCTCTGGGTGTGAAAAAAGAGATTAAAGCTGCAGATGTCTACTTGATCATCATCTGCTTTGGAGTTAACAACTGCAGTATGTGGATATTTGGGAAATAGTTTAGAAGGGGAAGTGAATCAGGCCAAGCGTAGAACCTTGGGGAACATCAGTGCATGTAAGGGAAGGGCAAAGGGATGAATCAGGCAAGGAAATCAAGGAAGAGCCATCAGGAAGTATAGGAAAGGAGCAGGTGGGTGCAGAGGTAGAGGTAGAGGGGCGATGCGATGAAAGTTCCAGGGACAAAAAATAGTAACATTTATATATGTTTTGTAGTTTTACAGTCAAAAAAGTCCTGGGAAGTAGATTCTCAATCTTGTATTCCTCTATGTAGAATTCTGATGTCTTTGCCAGTTATAATTATTTAATATTTCTCTTTGGAGAGTAGTTAACAATGTAATCCCTCCAACAAATTTCTACTGAGCATGTACTATGTATGTAATGGGACCTGCATGAGGCCATATTGAGGATATAAAATTGATGTGAAATGTATAGTAGCTCTCTAGGGACTTATGATCTTTTTGAAATTATTTAAATGTAGCAAAAGTCAATATATGTAATAAAGAGCTAAATTGAATATTTTCAAATGATAAGTTATATAGCCTGGAGAATTCTATGGTTAGTCAGAAAAATAAAGAAACTAGTTTTACTTGGAGATGTAACAAAATATGCACCAGGAAAGCTAGCTCCTAGTTCATTGGGATAGATTAAGGCTGGCTCAAAGAAAATACCACTGAAATCTCTTTTGTGTAACAGTGGTTTCTTCTCCATTACGACATTTGAAAATGGTAAACTGAAGCATGATTTAACAATAGAACTACTTGTGACCAGTGAGATGTGAAGAGTGAAACTGGCTTTATAGCATTATAATTGATTGTCGTTAATCCTGGTAGTTGTTATGTAAAGTCACTGTGAACACTGAATTAGCTAATACTGAACTACGGCTCCTAGGAAAACCATAGGTTTAGGTTCCTGGGAGCTTCTGGTCACAACACTTTCATCAAACAATCAGTATATAAACTTGCTTTACATGTGTTTTTGTTGAAAAATACCTTATTTCACTCAAGGACCATAGACAGCACTTCAGCAGTATGCTTGGGGGCCATTTTAAACAATGCAGTCACCAGCGAAAACCAGGGCTGAGAATGCGCATGAAAACAAAGTTTTCACCACTCTGTGCATGCCTGAGGATAAGCACTGCGACGAATGACTTTGAGGTAACAAATAAATTTCAGTAAATAGGTTCATTCCCCAAAAATGAATTGGCAAGTAATGAGGATCAACTATATTTAATTAAAGTATAGGAAATTAATTTAAAGATGCTGAATACAGCATGCTTTTGATGAATGTCTTCTACTCAGCAGTATCAGTTTGAAATCCTTTTATCCTTCAGCTTAGTTTTATATTGTTCACTTAATACCTACTAGGTTAGGCTTTTTTTTCAAGTTGGAAGGAGAAAGGCAAATAAGACATAGTCTCTGCCCTCATGCAACTTTTGTTCTAGGGTAGCAGAGGTAAACAGTGTTCTAAATACTATTGTAAGTGCAATAACAGATGCGTGGATGAGAAGCTATGGAAACACCAGTGGAGAATCAGTTAAAGTAATCTGGGCAGCGTTCTTAGAATACATGACCCTGAACTGAATTTAAGGGATGAATGAGTAGGAGTCATTTGGAAGGAATAGGAGGTTACTTTATGCAGGAAACTCACATGTGTAAAGGCACGAAGTTAAGAAATGGCATGTGTATGTGGGAAGCACCACAGTTTATGTTAGTAGAGCATAAATTTCAGTCAAGGAGTGTCAGGGATGGAGGCTTGGAGAGAGGTAGGAATGGGTTGGACCTGGGGAACTTTGCATTCTAATCTAAGGAGCTGGGTCTTATCTTTGCTAGCAGTGATCAATCTTTCTTTCTACTATGCACACATGACCAGTAGTGTTTTGTGTAAAACTTATCCCCAGGAGTCTGGTTTGCTGGGTTTGTGCCATTCTTGATGTGTAAGTAAACACTATTCCCATTCACTGCCTCTCCAATAAGAATATCAGAAGTGTAAGCAAGTGAAAATAACATTGTCAGAGGGATAGCCTTATGTCTATTCTAATGTACATTAAAAAGGTAAATTATTTGCAAACCTAGGTATTCTAGCTATTGTTAGGAACATTACCTATGATACACCTTCCAACTTTAATCACACACCCATACATTGCCATGTAGAGGCTAAGAGCTACTTACTGCTTTTTCTACACAGCCTGGAGTTATCCCATCTGTTACTGGTTGAAGTCTGATCCCTCAAAATTTATGTGTTGATGTCCTAGGCTTCAGTGTCTCAGAGTGTGAACTCATTGGAAAATAGGATTGTTACAAATGTAATCAGTTAAAATGAGGTCCTATCTGAGTAGGATGAGTGTAACACTGTAACACACTCTGTAACACACCTAATTGAATAGGACTGGTGTTTTTATAGAAAAGGAAAAATTTGGACAGAGACAGCATGTAGAGAGAACTCCATAAAAGGCTGGAGTTGTGTAGCCATCAACCAAAAACCCTCAGAACCTAGGAGGGAGGCCTGGGACAGATCTCTAGCACCTTCAGAGAAAGCATGGCCCTGACCACACCGTGACACCTTGATCTCAGACTTCTGGGCTCCAGAATTGTAAGCCAGCAAATTTCTATTGTTTAAGGCATTCAACTTGTAGTACTTTGCTATGGCAGCCTAACAAACTAATCCATCATCTTATATTCATCCAAGGTTTCAACTGCCATTATAAGCCTACTGTCTTCCAGGAAAGAATTTTCCAAAGTGTGTACCTTCAGAACACTAGTCTATGGAGAGGATCTGCAGAGAAGGGTTTCACGGCCAAGCACCTCCTGGAACTCTGTAACACACCGTAAAAAATGGTCTCTCAGGAGTCCTGCAGCTGAGAACCCAGAATTCCTCCTATATGTGAAAAAGCACAATTTTATTCTAACATCTTTTGAGAGTTTTGTTCTTTGTATATGCAGCTCTAGTGCAATAAACTCCAGTCTTTCACATTTTTGTTGTCATTTGATGTAATCAATGTGATCGCAAAGCACTTGATGTCATGAATATGTTTTAAATGGACATTATTTAAAATCTGGGCCATTTTAACACCTTTATGATAATGTGTAATGCTTTTTCTTTTCCTCAAACATGTTTTGCTAATTGCTGCTTTAGAGACATCTTAAGAAATATGACTTCAAAGTAGCATGCTGGGTTCTATACTACAAAATTACATTTTTGGATCTTCAAAAGCACGATGATGTTTATTTAAAGAGTAATTTATTTCTGTAAATAAGCTGGAGATTGGAATAATTTTGGGTGGACACATTACGCTAATTATTGCAGTTCTTCACTGAATTCTGCTTTATAAGATCTTCATTAAAGCATACTTTTAGAAGGAACCTTGAGAGTCAAGTTTTTCTTTCTGTCGGAGAGCACCAACCACTTACTAGTCATTTTTTTCATCATAATTCTAATTATTAATAGGGTAAACGCTCAAGTTTTTTTTCTTGAGAACATTTCACTTTGTTTTCAATAATGAGAAATTTCCACTAATCAGTATGTTAGCAGTCACTCAGTTCTAGCTAGAGCAAATTGGTGATCATTTCATTGTTTACAGTTCTATTTTTCTGTCTTATTTTCACTGGTTTTAGTGTGGTTGTTTTTAACGTGTATGCGAGATATCTGTTATATTCTATCTGCTTAAAATGAATGCTACTTGCTTCCACTGCCACATGCTGGTTTTGTGACAACCGAATTACCTGCTCTACAAATGTTGCTTCAGCCACAAGGATGCAACTTCAGAACAGAATCAACAGGCAAACCTGACGACAGAAACATTAAAAAATGTAGGGTAATAATAATCGATAAATCAGCCAGGGTTTATTCCTTTTGGACATACCTTTTGCATTGCATCACTTTAATAACTTTTGAGAAATGTTTGTACCAGAAATGTAAGGAGACGCCCATAGGTTTGAATGCATTGTACTTCACATAAAGGCTTTGGCTCGTGAGGATTTGGGCTTACTGAAGGAAAAATTTTATTCATCAACCATTCTTTCCCTAGATGAGTGAGGTAGCTTTGAAAGAAGTCTAGCATTGCCTCACTCATAGTGAAAGAAAGCCAACAAGGACAGAAAATAATTTCTAACTTTCCTCATGACCCTCTAACTCTATTTTTCTCTGGGTGCCATGCCTATAAATGTGGATATCTCAAAGTCAATTAAAAACAATTGTCATATAAAACTCTTCATGTTTTATGCACTAGCAATATTGACTATTATTTGGGAAGAAATGGCAGAACAAACTAAGCTTATGGTAAACTCATTAGAGGTTTGAGTCCGGGTCTAGTTTTTCCTTAATCAAGCATCTTTAGATGACATATTCCTTCCTAATCATTGTGTTCTGCCCACAGTGAGCTCACTTTTCTCCTTTCCAATCTAGACAGCATTCAAGGTCTGCAGTGGGGAAGAGACTTGCTTGAGCATATATCAATTTCTGATCTTTTGGCATGGAGGTGACTTGTACAACGTTTATACTTCTTGGAGTTTAACTTTACATGTTTGACATTCCCTTAAGTCTCACGTTCTTTATTCAGTTCTTTGCTTGCTATGGGGGCAAATTTTAAAGTGTATCCTTTTCTAGTTCAGGTGGCCAGAGGCTTGGCACTGTTTGAAAGTCAATCATGTCAACCTGCCACCCCCTTTCAGGTACTTCTCACAGATTCTCCATTAAAGTGGCCTAGTCAGGGCTGTGTATGAGAAAGCAGGAATCTTACCTTTTTTTGTTTTTGGAGGCAGGGTCTCACTGTCACCCAGGCTGGAATGCAGTGGCGTGATCAAAACTCACTGCAGCCTTGACCTCCTGGACTCCAGCGATTCCCTACCTCAGCCTCCCAAGTAGCTGGGACGATAGGCATGCACCACCACACCCAGCTAAGTTGTACTTTTTTCTAGAGATGAGTTTTACCATGTTGCCCAGGCTCGTCTTGAACTTGTGGGCTCAAGCAATTCACTCACTACAGCCTACCAGAGTGTTGGGATTAGAGGCATGAGCCGTCATGCCTGGCCAGGAAACTTATCTTGCCAGTGGATTCATGCTGTAATCTTTATTGCTAAAGATGAATGCAGCATTTTGTTCACCTTGCCAATCTAACACCTTTCAAAGAAATATGCAGCACTGTGTTATAATGTAGCTCTTTGGAAAATTACCTAGCTTTCATTTTGTATAGGGCAGTGGTAATCTGGATGAATTTTGCAACGCATATGTATTTAGGGGTGTCTGTGTGTGTGTGTGTGTGCATGTACATACACAGGCACCCCTAAATACACACACAGACACACACAGTGAGTGCTTGTTGGAAAGAGTGAAAGAAGGAAGAGAGATACAGGAAGGAGAATGAGTAGGATAAAATGGTAACTGCAACAGGAAGTGGAAATTGGGCAAACAAGCAGGGATACATAAAGGAGATATTTGGGAACTTTGCTCCCATGCAATATATTTCTCCCTATTTCCGCAAAACAACTGTATTTGAAATCTGTGTTCCGTTATTTTCCCCATTTTCATTATGAAAAATAAAAAAATGAGCACCTGCATACCCTTCATGTAGCTTCACTAGTTTTTATGCTTGTGCCACATTTGCTTATCTTTCTCAATACACACACATTATTTGCTAAGCCATTTGAAAGTAATGATATTTTGCAGACATCATGACATCTCAATCCCAAATACGTTAGCATCTAACGTCTAAGAATAATTTCTCCTACACATGAGAAAGTTAACAACAATTTGGTAATATAAAATTATACACATATCATATTCACATTTCTCCAATGATCCTAAAAATGTATTTCATAGCTGGTTATTATTTTTTGAATTGAGATTAGTCAAAATTTATATCTTACATTTGACAGTTGCATCTCTGTAGTATCTTTCCATCCAGATCAGCCTCCTGCCCACTGAATTTTTTCTAACCTTGACTTTTTGAGGAGTTCAGGCTAGTTGTCATGTAGAATGTCTCACATTCTGGGTTTATGCAATCGCTTCCATATGATTAGATTAAGGTTAAACGTTTTTGGCAAAAAATGTAGGTGATGTTATATAATTGTTATTGTATAACATAATGGCCAGATGTCCAACTGTTACTTGATTAAGTTGTTGAATGCCAGATCTCTTCATTGTAAAAGTACATGATTTTCTAATTATAAGTAATTTATGGGGTAGTACTTTGGGTTCATGTAAAAATTCTGCCTTCAATAACCTTTAACTCAATAGTTTGGCATGCTCGCTGAATCAATTATTACATTGGAGGTTATAAAAATTTCATTTAAAAGTCCTATCATTCTTTCTATGTTTATTAGCTGATACTATGCTGCAAAGAATAATTTCTCTCTCTTTCAACTATTCCTATTGATTTGTGGCATCCCTGTGTTATTATCTATTAACTTTATCATATTTGATGCTCCAGTTATGCATAACATGCCCAGTTGGAGCTTTCAAATTGCAACTACTTTTTGTTGTGTTAAAAGCTCATATAACTTAAAATGTACTATGTTAACTATTTTTTAAGTATACTGTATAGTAGTGTTAACTATATACCCATGGATTTGCGGCAAATCTCTAGAACTTTTTCATCTTGCAGGACCGTAACTTATTTCCACTGAACAATAACTCTTTTTTTCCCCCACATCCTAGCCCATGGTAACCACTATTTTCGTTTCTTTTTTTAAGAGTTTAACTACTGAGATACCTCATATAAGTAGAATCATGCCGTATTTACCTTTTTGTGACTGCGTCATTTCACTTATCACAATACACTGGTGGTTCGTCTTTGTTGTCATAGTATGAGAGTTTTCTTCTTTATGTGACTGAATAGTATTCTACCGTATGTGTAAACAAATTTTCTTTATCTGTTCATCCATTAATAAACATTTAGGTTGCTTCTACTTCTTGGCTATTGTGAATAATGCTTCCATGAACTTAGGTGTGCTCATATCTATTTGAGATTCTGTTTTCAATTCCTTTGGATAAATACCAAAAAGATAAATTTCTCTATCACATTTTAATTATACTTCTAATTTTTTGAGAAACCTTCATCATGTAGCAGCTGCACCATTTTATATTCCCACCAACAGTATACAAGGGTTCCAATTTCTTTACATCCTTACCACCACTTTGATTTTCTGTTTTTTGTATAGTGGCCATTCTAAGGAGTATTAGGTAGTATCTCATTATGGTTTTCATTTGCATTTCCCTGATGCTTAGTGAGATTGAGCGTCTTTTAGTATTCTTCACTGGTGATTTGCATAATAATATTTGGAGAAATTTCTAAGTTCTTCAATCACATTTTTTTGTTTGTTTGAGAGAGAGTTTTGCTCTGTCTCCAGGCAGGAATGCAGTGGCATGATCTCGGCTCCCTGCAACCTCTGCTTCCTGGGTTCAAGCGATTCTCCTGCCTCAGTCTCCTGAGTAGCTGGGACTACAGGAATGCATCACCACGCCTGGCTGATTTTGTATTTTTAGTAGAGATGGGGTTTCACCATGTCAGCCAGGATGGTCTTGATCTTTTGACTTCGTGATCTGCCCGCCTTGGCCTCCCAAAGTGCTGGGACCACTGCACCCGGCTCTTCGATCACTTTTAATCAGATTATTTGTTTGTTGTTGTTGAGTTGTAGTTCTTTGTATATTCTGTATATTAAATTTTTAAATCAGATATATGGTTTGCAAATATTTTCTCCTATTCCACAGGTTGTGTTTTCACTTTATGGATGGTTTCCTTTGCTATACACAAGCCTTTTAGTTTGTTGCAACTTTACTTGTCTGTTTTTACTTTTCCTTCTTGTGCTTTTTATGTTATGGTCAGAAAATTATTGCCAAAACCAATGTCTTGAAGCTTTCCCCTATATTGTCTTCTAAGAGTTGTATAGTTATAGGTTTTATTATTGGTTCTTTAATAGATTTTGAGTTAATTTTTGAGTTATATAATGTAAAGTAGGGCCCAATTTTATTTGTCTGCATGTGGATATCCAGTTTTCCCAACACTATTTTTTTTGAAAGGAGTACCCTTTTCCCTTTAGCCTTGGTATACTCGCTTAAGATCATTTGACCATATATATGAGTTTATATCTGGGCTCTCTATTCTGCTCCATTGGTCTCTATGTCTTTTGTATGCCAGTATCACACTGTTTTGATACTGCAGCTTTGTAATATGCTTTCAAGTCAGGAAATATGAGCCCTCCAACTTTGTTTTTTAATTTCTGAAGAATGTTTTTATTTCTGTGAGGTTCTTTGTGGTTCCATATAAGTTTTAGAATTTTTTTCTATTTCTGTAAAAAAAAATGAGATTTTGATAGAAATTACATTGAACTTGTACATTTCTTTGGGTAGAATATACATTTTTAACAAAATTAAGTCTTCCAATCTATAAACACAAATGTCTTAGTTCATTTAGTGTTGCTATAAAGGAATACCTGAGGCCTAGCAGTTTATAAATAAAATAATTTTTCTTTGTCTCATGATTCTATTGACTGGAAGATGAGGCTCTAGTGAAGACTTCAGGCTGCTTCCACTTCGTGGCAGATGGCAAATGACAGCCAGCATGTACTGGGGTCTCGTGGTGAAAGTGGAGGCAACAGTGAGATGGGGGGGTGTCAGGATCTTTTTAATAATCAACTCTCCTGGGAAGTAATAGCATGAGAACTCACTCACTATTGTGAAAATGGCACCAAGACATTCATGAGGGATTCACTGCCATGACCCTAACATTTCCCATTAGGCTCCACCTCCAATATTGGGGATCAAACTTCAACATGAGGCTTAGGGATACAGATATCCAAACTATGGCAACAATCCAAACTATAGCAACAGATGTCTTTCCATTTATGTGTGTTTTTAATTTTTTTCAATAACGTTTTGTAGTTTTCAGTGTATAAGCCTTTTTTATTTTTGGTTATGTTTATTACTAAGAATTTTATTATTTATGATGCTATTTTAAAGGAGATTTTCTTAAAAAATCTTTTTTGGATAGTCCATTGTTAGTGTGTATAAACACAACTCATTTTTGTACCTTGCAGAGTTGTTTATTAGTCTTAACATTTCGTGTGTGTGTGTGTGTGTCTGTGTGTGTGTGTTTGTGTGTATTCTTTAGGAGTTTCTACAGGTAGCATCATGTTTTCTGAAAACAGAGATAATTTTACTTCTTGCTTTTCAATTTGAATGCATTTTACTTCTTTTTCTTGCTTAATTTCTTTGGCTAGAATTTCCATCACTATGTTGAATAGAAGTGGTGAAAGTGAGCATCCTTGCTTTGTTTTCAAACTTAGAGAAAAAGCTTACCATTCTATTTCTAGTCTGTTAAGTGTTTTTTACTTAAGTCATGAAAGAGTGTTGAATTTTGTCAAACTATTTTCTGTATAGATTGAGATAATCAGGTAGCTTTTGTCCCTCAATCTGTTAACATGGTATAGTATATTTATTTGATTTTTTTTTATGTTGTACCAACTTTGCATGCCAGGAATAAGTCTCACCTGATCATCTTGTAGTAATCCATTTTATGTGCCATTAAATTTGGTTTGCTTGTAGTTTGTTTAGTATTATCGCATTAATATTCGGTAGAGATATTGATCTATAGTTATCTTTTCTCATAATGTATTTGTCTGGTTTTAATATCAGGGTAATGCTGGCCTCATCAAATGAGTTTGAGAGTGCTTCCCCCTCTTTAATTGCTTGAAGAGTTTGAGAAAGATTGGTATTAATTCTTTTTTAAATGTTTGGTAGAATTCTTCAGTGAAAGCATCAGGTCCGGGCTTTTCTTTGATGAGACTCTTTTTATTACTGATTTAATCTCCTTACTACTTATAGGTTTGTTTAGATTTTCTGTTTCTTCATGACTCAGTCTTAGGCTGCATATTTCTAGGAACTTATCTATTTCTTCTATGTTATCTAAGTTGTTGGTGTGTGATTGTTTATAAAAGTCTCTTATGATTCGTTTTATATATGTGGCATCAATTTTAATGTCTCTTCTTTCATTTCTGTTTTTATTTTTTTGAGTGTTCTTTCCTTTTTTCTTAGTTAGTCTATTTAGGAGCTTGTCAATTTTGTTTATATTTTCAAATAGCCAGCTCAAATCTTGTCACTTTTATAGTTAGATGTTTATGTGTGTGTATATTTTGAAGCAACATCATGGAGGCATCTAGTAGTTCTCATTGCATTTTGGATCATGCTTTTAAAAAATTCTCTTTTACTTTTCTTGAGAAACAGCTTATGATGGGAACATGGAATTGTAAAATATATCATGCAAATGTTGAGAAGAAAATAAATGACCAAAAACAAACTGATGCTTAATAAAGAATATAGAGCAGCTGTGTGTGATCAGCCACGTATTAATAATAGCATACCATCTGGAACTTCAGAAAACTTCTAGTTTGCAAGTAGTTTTGGTGGATATTTTGTCTTGTGATTTTTCAAACTTCTCTCAGTCTGACTGTTTCTAATCCTTTGGGGACTAGCTTTATCTGAACCCAAGCCATCCAATACATGGATTATCAGTTTCCCTTCAAATTTCTTGCCGTCACCGTCAGTCATAACTACTGATGTTCCTTGCTGTATGGTTTCTATAGTTCATACTTGGATTGTGTTATTACTACAGACTCTTCAAGAGTTTATAAAGACTCTTAAAATAACTTTATCTGCTTTGGACACTGCTTTACAGCTTATTTGTGAGATCTTGTTTTCCAGTTTTTTTTATCAAGACTCTCATGGATCCAAATTGTCCTTTAGTCATCTCATATCCCTTTTGTAACCTCCCAGAACAAACCCTATCCCTTTTCTATTCCAAGTGTTTGCTCATGATTTGGAAGTTCTGAATAAATAGCCAGAAACTAAATTGTATGGGGCCTTGAAAGACACAGTAAGAACTTTGGACTTTTTTTCTATTTTATATATCATGTTACCTACAAATCCTAACACTTAGGAAAGAGTAGGTTCTATCAGCTCTCTCCTTATAAGGAATATGACAATAGAATAGCAGATAGAAGTCTTTGAAATGAAATATAGTTGGGAAACCTTTAGGAAAGAACTACCATGTTTTATCACATTTGAATTAACTTTTATCTGGGCAGCATCCAAAGATAAACCATATTCTAAAATATGACAAGCTGAATATGGTGTTAGTCTAAGTAAAATTGCTGTTTATGATACTTGCTAAAGAAAAAATAAATGGTAAAACCAGATGACATATTCAAATCCTTTAATCCTGGGCTCAAGCTACATGTGTGAGTATGTGTATGTGTATGAAAGTCGGAGAAAAGAAGACACAATTGAGTAATTGCTGCCCAGTGAACCGTGAAAGAAAAGTCCATATGAAATTCAAATGTTCATAGCAAATGTTCACTTCTTTGCTAAGACTGTGCAGAAAATAAAAAACAACAATAAATTATAGTAATAATGTTAAAAATTAATTAATAATATAATCTTAAATAACAATAAATTGATATACCAACACTGCTAGTAACAAAAAATATTTCGGATGCCAATTGTCTTTGTAATTGCTCTGGTAATATAATTAACTCCTAGAAGGTAGGGGCAGTGGTTTATAAATTGTAAACTACTGTGTATTTACAAGGAATTGTTTATCTTCCATAGCAATGCCTTGTAAATAATAGGTTCTAAACAAATGTTTTAATTATAATTAAGTGCTTTATATATCCCTACTGTCTTAGAAATTTTTATGAAATTTGAAAACTAAATTTTATAGATTAAAATCTTTTCTTGGTCCCTGGACAATCAGCTTTATAGTTGACTGTGGATTTTGCATTTTATGCTTAATACACATATTACTGTACTTGATACATTGATATGTTTCATTAGTTGTTCTTGTAAATCTCTCCTTTTTTTGCTTTTCATGCTATTCACGTTCCTTAAATTCTCTACTTATTTTCCTCTGGGCTCCTCTCAGTCAATAACTGCATGGCAGGGATAGTAAGGCAGACCTGTTCCCGACAGACAGGGCACTCTTCTGATTTTGGCTCCAAGACCCGCCGTTAGCCTGGCCAAAATATTTGTAGAACTTCACTGCAATTTCCTACTTACCCAACCTTCCTTCTTTCCCTGTCTTCTGCACAATGTCAGAACATAATGGTCTGCCAGCTCTCCTGGTCCCTGTGACTTCCCCTCTATTTCATCCCGTAGTCTTTTCCATCAGTGAATTTCTTACACTTGGAATCTCCTCAGAGAACCTGGACTGGTATACATACCCACCTGGAACAGGTAGCCTAGCCCTCGAAGAGCAGGAGAGAATACTTACTCTCTCTAAGAGCTCTCTTTCAAGAGAAGAAAGGGTCTGGTTGGCTAACACATGGCAATTGAATATTCACAGATTTGCTAGGCAGGTAGATGTGGAGTCAATGAAGCTAATTGAACTGTCTTCAATTAGCCAGTAATTGTACTAATTGAAGACAAAACTGGAGTACTGAAAAAGCATTCCTCCAACAGTGGAGGGACAAATAGAGTAGGCACACACCCTACTCTATTGATGCATGTATTAACGGGAATGCCAGTATCTATCCATCCCCATTCCCTATAAAACTCCCTGAAGAACAAGCTCAGGATTTCACTGATAATGCCAGGAGCATATTGCAGCCAAAATAGCATTTAAGGTAAAGTAACAAGACATATGAAGAGCAAGCATTATTAAAAAAAAAGAAGAAGAAAATGAAATAGATTATCAGAGGGAGCAAATCTAATTGTGTAGAAAGTAAAAAAAAAGTGTTTAATAAAAAACAATATCAGTGATATGGAGAAGAAAAAATAATATTGAAGAACAACAAATTGGAGATATTGGGTATGAAAAATAAAATACTTTAAGCGAAAACCTTAGATTAAATTGCAAAGTGGATATCATTAAAAATGAATGTGTAGAAGGTAAATAAAATCAAGAAATTGAAGGCATTAGAGGGTTGTATAGAGGTGGAAAGTTTAAGGAAAAAGTTAAGAGGAATAAATAAGCTGAAAACTATAATAGATTTCCAAAATTACAAAAAATGCTGGTTAAAATATTTTGGAATATAATACAGAAATTATCTAAGATAAAAGAATACATAATCCCAAGCTTGAGTATCAATAAGGATAAGCAAGAACATATTAAAGTTTAGGAGTCTTGTGAAAAGAAATAGAAATTCAGACAGTTTCCCACAAAATCCTCTCATTCTTGTTCCCTCCCCACCCCAACTTGAAATTACTTTCAAAAGAAATACTCTAGGAAGAAGAGATATAAATCCAGGAGAAATTAACAAGATATGGGAAGTAAGAGATAACATTAAAAATTTACTATTATATGAATTAAAAATTATAGAAAAACACAAAGAGAAGAAATATCTAAATCACTACAAATGAGCAATTTTGATGATACCAATGTGGTGTGAGATGAGGGAGAGAGGAAAAAAAAGATGTAAGACCATGCTCTGATACTTGTGTGGTTCAGGAGCAATACATAGATATTAATAAACTCAAGACATTGAAAAAAAACCCTTAAATGTGGTGCTTTTCTTGGGGCTTATTCGGTCAGTCTGTTGCCAGTTCTTGTGTGGAAGCTACTACACCACCTCTTCCTGGATGCGTGGGAGGCTGCAAAAACCCAGGAAACTTGACCCTCAAATACTGGGGTCCCAAGATGGTTAATCTTTATTTGCCTACCTTTCAGGGTGTTCCTAAGCTTGCTTGTGTTTGTCCAGGGATTTTAGTTGCCAGAGAAAAGATCTGGGAGGAATGAGGCTGTTCTATCTTGGCAGAACTGGAAGTCTCCAAAGCACTGTGATTTTTATTGTTGAGACATGTGAATGGTCACCTCATTCCCTTTTCTTTGGTACATATTGTTGAAGAAGCGGTTTCCGGATCATGCTGACCTACTGATTTTTCAAATGAGAGATATTAGCATTGTTACTTCCAGTTCCTGCTTTCTCCAGAACCCAAAGATGATTCCAATAAAGAAGGGGACTCTGTTGGAAACAAACACAGTATGTTATGCTGTACTTAAAATTACCCCTGCTCCTTCTGGTTCTTTCTTACCTTGGAGTGAATTATTTCAAGAGGCTTCTCAACTCTCACGCAATGAAACTTAGCTGTCTAGCATGGGGTTTTTAAGCCTTAGCAACATTGATGTTTCAGACCAGATAATTCTTTGTTGAAGCTATGTCCTGAATTTTATGGGATATTTAGCAGCACCCTTGGCCTCTACCCACTAGATGGCAGTAGTAATGTCCCCTCCACACCTCCCCCACCACTCCTCCTATCCCCAACCCTACAGTTGTAACAATCAGTTTCCAGATGTTTATGAATGTTGGCAAAATTACTGAATGAGAACCACTGGTCTAGCCCATTTGCCAGATATAACCAACATGTTAGTTTATCATTTGAGTTCAAAGCATTGTCTTTCTTTAATGAATTCTGCATATAATAAAAACTCACTTCTGTCTATCTTGAATATGTATTCTTATTGATTTGGGTAGAGGCACAATGTGTTTATTTACAACAGCCCATTTTTATTTTTGTAGAGAAGGCACTGTTGTGATTAAGTTGTTTATAAAAGAAATTCAGTAAATGTAGTGCTCACTCTGCAGAATAGAAGGAATGGTTTTGGTACCCAAGAGCACATTAAGAGATAATTCCTTGGGGAGGGCTTTCTTTGAGAAGTCTACACAGCCTGGGAGTTAGTGAAAAGAATGATCTCTTTCATTAGGGGTAGACCTAATTGAAGAAGAAAATGGAAGAAAATAGAAAATTTTATTTCTTTTATTGTTTTCATTGAGTTTCTCTCTCCATGCCCAGTAAATACACCAGATGGAAAGAGGAGATTTGTGTCCAGTACTGTAGCTTTATTCCTGGGAACCCCAGAGGCCTCTAGTAATTCCTCCTGCCTTTGCTGTTTTCTTTGTAAATTGAATATTTTTTAACACTTGGAAAGTTTTTTTGTGGAATTTCATTTTATCTTCCAAGGAATTCTCTGCATACTTTTCAGGTATCCTAAAACACAACATCATTCTAAATCAATGTGCTTAAATTGAATAAAAGATAATATGCTTAAAATGAATATGAAACCATAAACACAACTCATTCTGTTTATGTCTTCATATTCATTTTAAGCATATTGACATGCCTAAATTGATTTTTGAAATGAAACACAACATATTGAAGCACAGTTTGCACATTCTGTAGCTGGAAGACTTGTCAAACAAAAACTGCAATGGACAAGTTAACCAGACAAGAAGAATTTTATTCAAGACTATTGCAATAAGGGGAACTACTAAAACAAAAGGAAGACTAACATAGGAACAGAAAACCAAACACTGTGTGTTCTCACTTATAAGTGGGAGCTAAATGATGAGAACACAGGGATACCAAGAGGGAAATGACAGACACTTGGGGCCTACATGGAGCTAGAGGGTGGGAGGAGGGAGAGGAGCAGAAAAAAGAATTAATGAGTACTAAGCTTAGTACCTGGGTCACAAAATAATCTGTACAATGAACCCCTATGACATGAGTTTACCTATATAACACACCTGCATATGTGACCCTGAACCTAAAAAAATAATAATAAAAAGAAACAAAAGGCAAGAGAATTTTCCAGCACTGGAGTGGGTGGGTGGAAAAGTCCTGGATGACATCAGGAGGTAGGTTGTCAGTGTGGTTGTCTTTGCTAATCATTGCTTATTGAAGTTAGGCTCCCGGAGACTAGGGCGCTATCATTATTGATGATTACATTTCAAAAGGATGGCCTGCAGGTCCTTGAGGAAGACATTCCTGGCTTGTAAAACTGGCAAGTGGCTAGAAGATTCACATGTCAAAAGGGCATAGAAAGAATTCATCCATTGCAAGTTTTCTAAAGTAAATGCTTTAAGAAAAGGGAGGTCAGGGGCCAGTAATCAGGAAGAAGTCTGTCTAAAAGTTTAGTGAAACTAAGGGAAATATTAAGGCCATCTTGGTCAGAGTAACAACGGGATGGAGAGAGGAAAACCCTATTATAATACTGAACAGGAATCATATGAAGTGGATATTTGTATCGCTTTTTTTTAGACAGAGAAATTAAGTTTTAGAGAGATTAAGAACCTTAAGTTATATAACCAGTAAGTAGAGCAGTCAGTATTTGGATCCAAGTGTCTCAGATTTTATTGTACAAGGTGGATCATCTTGAGGGACTTCTCTTCCAGGTTTGCGAGGGGTGTGGTTTCAAAGGCAGGAGTTTCCCCTTTCCCCGGCTCCACGCCTCCATCCGGGAACTGAGGGGTTTCAAATGTAAGGTTATTTGTCTGATTTTCGTTCACGTGGGGTAGGTAGGAAAAGCCAAGTGGGGCTCCTTTGTCTCAAAAATCCCACCAAAAGCTTTGGGAGGAGGGGGCTTTGTAACGCATGGCCGTGGACCAAGTAGCCAATCCGGTATTAGAGTCAAAGATCAATTACTCCAGAGGAAGTTTGAAAGAACTCCTCTCATTGGACGAGAACATGAATGGGGCAGGAATAACTCAAGGGTTAAAACTTCCTCTGCTCCTTACCTGAACAGATTGCCTGCTCTGGGGTCCCCTCCCACAGCAGCATGGGACCCGTCTCTCTCTATATCTTTTCTCTTTCTCTTTCTTTTTCTCTTTCTCTTTCTTTCTTTCTTTCTCTGTCTAATAAATCACTCTCCTGCAAAACTCTTTGGGTTCACGATATTTATTCAAATGGCAAACTCACCGCACCTCCAGGGCCTCTTTCCCCATTCTTTGGGGTTAGAGAGACCAATAACCTCTTTGGAACTGGGAGCTGGGTGCACTACCCCGGTTACAATCATAAATCTTGTGCATATACATATACAAAAATAATCCCATCTTTGTTTTCTCATCTAAGTATAATGGATAATTCCTAGATATTATATACATATATATGTATTCACACTCACTTTTCATTACTTTTTTTTTTTTAACATTTCTGGGTATCTCCCACTCATACTCACAGAATACACTGATTGAGTATTTGTGAATACTTACAAAATATGCTCCTATCCAATACAATCTATTATCAACATCTAAGATATTGTATTTTCTCACTCTATAGATCAGGAAAAGAAGACAGTGACTTCAATTGAAAACAAATGCTCTGATAATATAAGCATGAGTCTCATAATTAGCCTTTTGTAGACATTCAATGATGATTGCTCACAGCAGTGCATGCCAGAGAAACTCACATAATAGCATGGATTTCAAGCAAGAAAATCTAATTACACCTGCAGGCAAAATGCTTAAAATAGGACTGACATATGCATTTCATCTAAGGGTTACTATTGTATTTCAAGGGGCAAATGAAAAAAAAAGTGCAGCCAACATTAAGAAAAATTTCCTACAGGTATTCTAGAATAAGCTGTTTACTCATTTTAATTTTGCCTTTTCACAGTTATTTAGATAGAAACAAAGTGAGAGAAAAGAAAAGAACTTCACAATAATCACATGCCAAGTCTAATTTGTATCACAGTATCACCTAGTTTGGAAAGAATATCATAACCAGAGACAGCTGTCTTTGCCCAACATACTATTCCTAACGATGTCCTGAATTGTAAATAATACAAAAACATATAATTTCTACAAATATTTTAACAGAACTTCAATAAATAAGGATACCTTTGACATTTTAGTCGGTGATAAACAGCTAAAAGTTATTTCCATCTAATTTTAGATAGATGCATCCAGAACACCCCGTTTTTCAAAAGTTGCTTTTTCTATATCTAAACTAACTTTTATATTTATTTCTATTTTAGGTGTCAGTCCTTATATAGATCTTTTCTACCTTTGAAAGGAAATTCTCCACTTAATCATCCATTTTGTTAGTTCATAATGCTTTAATGAAATGGCTGCAGTTTTGATGTTTTTTGAGTGATCATACCACATTTTTGTGTACTTCCTTTGACGATAAACATTAGGGGTATGTGGCCTGTAGCTTTTTCCATTCTTTGATCTGGTCAATTAGGAGCTTGTATACTCATAAACTGTGGCAAAGTGCTGCTCAAGAGCTGCCAAATCCCCAGGCTCAGATTAGATGCCATTGTCTTCATGCTCACGAGAGAGGAAAAGCAGAGGAACTCTGAGCCAGGAAAGAAGCACAGAAGCTGGACGACAGGCTGGCTGTTGAGTCATTAGCAATATAGGGACACCCATAATAAATAAAGGAATAAGATGGGATACATCTAATCTCAGAGGATTAGCTCATAGTTAAATCTTGTTTGCACTTTCTGTTAAAACATAGACTGTTGCATTTTAGAAATAAAGTTTATTTTAATAATGCTGATATTATTGAGAAGACTGGATACAGAGAGAGAGGAGATGGAAAACTTCACTTTTCCCAGCAACAGCTTTCATGTTCATAAAATAAAGAGTTATGACAGAGTTACTACAAAACCATGTCTAGTGTCCAACTTTTATAATTCCATGTCTATAATAATTTCTACTTATGTACAAAGGTACATCTTATAAGGAATGGATAAAGTCAGAATCTGAGCTCAGATTTTTTTGGCGTATTGTTTATTTTTCTCACTCTGCTTCTGTTTTACTCCCAAATTTCCCTTCTCTATATCTCAATCTTTCCAAATACAGATCAAACCTTCCATTTCCTCATCAGTCCTGGCACTAAAGAAGATCACTGTACTCAGAAAATTCTGTCTTACTGCTCTCCTTCCTGAAGGAACTCTGCAGTGAAGGTTACTTAGCCTATGCCTCCGTGAATGTCTGGAATATTGCTGTTCTTTAAAGTATTGCTAACAGTATGATTGAGGAATCATTTAAACATAAATGTTGCATATATAAATGGTGCTCAATGTGGACTTGTAATTGTCCACAGACAGATGCACACAAAATTCCAATATCATTTATACAATGAAAATAAAAGACAAAAGAAAATAGAAACCACAGAAGTGCCATGTTTGTAAAGAATAGAATGCTGACCTCAGGCGATCTGCCTGCTTAGGCCTCCCAAAGTGCTGGGATTACAGGCCAGCCTGATCAACATGGTGAAACCCCATCTCTACCAAAAATACAAAAATTAGCTTGGTGTGGTGGCACATGCCTATAATCTCAGTTACTTGGGTGGCTAAGGCAGGAGTATTGCTTGAACCTGGGAGGTGGAGGTTGCAGTGAGCCAAGATCACACCACTGCATTCCAGCCTGGCAACAGAGTGAGACTATGTCTCAAGAAAAAAAAAATAGAATGCTTAGCTTTGTACTGTTTTAAATAAATAATTTGCTATTTTTATTACTATGTTTCAGTCAATTTTATCTGGCTTTTACTTATTTTAGCATTTGGTATCTGAGTTCAGTGTTAATCTGAGTACAGATTACAGTGTGGAATCAATTTGGCATCTTTAGTTTGGCTACAAGGCACATTCATGTTGAGTGTTTATTTGGAGTGTGCTGTAGTTTGAGTGTTTGTCCCCTCCAAAACTCGTGTTGAAATGTAATCCCCAATGTGGCAGAATTAAGACATGGGATCTTGAGGAGGTGACTCATGGATTAATGGATTGATGGGTTATTATGGGAGTAGGGCTGGTGGCTTTTTAATAAGTAGAAGATAAACCAGAGCTGACATGCTCAGCCTCCTTCCCAGGTGATGTCTTGTGCTATCTTGGGATTCTGCAGAGCCCCAAGAGCAAGAAGACCCTCACCAGGTGTGGTCCCTCAGCCTTGGACTCCTTGGCCTCCATAACTGTAAGAAATAAATTTATTTTCTTTGTAAATTACCCATTTTTAGGTATTCTGCTGTAAGCAACAGAAAGCAGACAGAGACAGGGTTCATTGACTCTGATGTGTATGTTTCTTCTTTTTATCATTGTTCATATTGTAAAAAGAGCAGCCTTTTCCTGAATTACTGTTCTATACTGAATAAGGGAACTATTCATGTATTTTTATCATGACTTTGCCATTTTGGCTTGGCTCAATGAATTCATGTATTATTTTTGAATTGCCTTTCTTCTTGCTACTTTCTTGAAATTTCAGCAACTTCTTATTTAGAAATTAGAATAGGACATAAATCAACACTATGAAATAAATTTGAAAGAATAACTTAGGCTCATAAATCAATATCAATGCTACTCATGAAATAAATTTAAAAGAATAACAGATTTAGCATGGAAATATTCTCTGTCTCTCTCTGTCTCAATCAAGGAACTTGTCAAATCCTAGATCTTCTACATTTCCTTGTTTCCATCCATCTCCTCTATTCTGTTCTTACGCCTCTCTCAGGCTTCCTTTGCCTGTTGTTTAGGTTATTATAGTGAATAGCCAAGCTATTTCTAATTTCAATTTTTTTTCCCTTCCCATTCATTCTAGATAGCTGTCAGATTAATGATTCTGGATATCTCTGACTTACTAGAAAACCATCAATGGCTCACCTTTCCAAAATAAATAAAATCTATACAATTTAGCCCAATATTGCCAACCCAAATTTGTCTTTTACATTTGTTTTCTCTCACTCTCCTCCTTCAGATTTCTACTGCATTAAAGAAGCCAGATAATTATGATATCTCTGCGCACTTTTCATACTTTTCTATCTTCATTACTTTGTTCTACTTCTTTCCTTCCTCTGGAAAACCTCTCTCCTCCCATGTCTGTTTCCTCAAATTATAACTACATTGGGTCCAGATCACATGCAGTCCCTGAAACTGGCTATGATTTTTCAAGTTTCTGCTCTTCTTTAGTGGCTTTAATGATATGTCTCTTGATGACACCCAGCACTTCCTGTATTCCATATTAATGATTTGTGTACATGAGGACTTTCTTCTGGGAGACTATAGCTAATTGAAAGTAGATAGGAGACTTTTTAAAATTTTGTATTCATGATTGAGAAATACTTATTTTCTTTCCTAAATACTCAATAAATATCTGATAGATGACTGAAATACTCTGAGCAGATGGATAAAAAAGTGAGGGAGGACATTTTTAAATAGAATTTGAGGATGTTTTGGGCTGTTTGTCTTGTTTTTATCTCTGAAACAGTTACGAGATTGTTGCTGCTGGGAAAGAAGAAAGATAATGGAGAAAAAATCTTAGGCAATATATAAACAATTGTAAGAACAGATATAGCTTGTGGCCACATTATATTTAATAACAGTAAATTCTGCTTTCCAATGTGGTTAGGGAAGAGTTGGAAACTGAAATGGGCTGGGTCAGCTCGGTATGTACTTTTTTTCTAACAGCATTTTGCTCATCAGGCTCAGAATTTGAGGTAGTGCATGGTAGAAAAAGCCTGTAAGTTTAATTCAAAAACTGTTTTGCCATACTTGAAAAATAGCATTTGTGAAGGCTTAAAATAATTGCAGACAAATAATACAGGGGAATATGGTATACAGCCAGGGGCCAAAATAATATAAATGATTTCATTTTAAAAACCCTCACAATTGTGAAATGGACACTGGATGCTGAATTTGACAGTGTGAATCTATATGGCTGTATTCTCTGTATATACTTAGAAAATGGTCAGTATATAGTGAGCTGTTCAGATCAGGCAGTGAGTCAGGTAAAATTATTATCATTAGGAAAACAAATTCCTAATGATAATAATTTAACCTGGCTCACTAATGATCTCTTCTGGAGAATTGAGTTAATATTTGATAACTTGTACCTCACTTCTTTTCTTCTCTTTTCTTTTTTTTTCTTTTGAGACAGAGACTTGCTCTGTTACCCAGGCTGGAGTGCAGTGGTGTGATCTCGGCTCACTGCAACCTCCGCTTCCGAGATTCAAGTGATTCTCCTGCCTCAGTCTCCCGAGTAGCTGGGATTACAGGCACCTGCCACCACTCTCAGCTAATTTTTGTATTTTTAGTAGACATGGTGTTTCACCATGTTACCCAGGCTGGTCTCGAACTCCTGACCTTAGGTGATCCACCTGCCTCGGCCTCCCAAAGTGCTGGGATTACAGGTGTGAGCCTTGCCCAGCCCTGTCTCACTGTTTCTACCCAAGACAGTATACAAGTTGAGCAACCCAAATCTAAATTGAAACACTCCAGAATCTGTGACTTTTGAGTGCCAACATGATGCTCAAAGGAAATGCTCATTTGAACATCTATGATTTTGGATTTCTGCATTTGGGATGCTCGACCAGTGTAGTGCAAGTATTTCAAAATCTGAAAAGTAATCCAATATCTGAACTACTTCTGGTCCCAAGCATTTCAGATAAGGAATATTCAACTTGTATTTTATTTAAATTGGTTTCCCTTATGGATTTGTGTGTGTGTAGCTTAGGGAAACAATGGCTGTTAGAGGAAGGAGGAGAACTTCTTGGTCATTCATTTCAAAGAAACCGTTTGGTGACCCCAACTCTTCCTGTCATGAGGGTGAGTAGTTTTTAGGCAGCCTTTTTCAGATTTAGTATTTTACTTACTTAAAAACATCACAGGAGATAATTGCAAAATGATTTGTATTTATGCAAATGGGTGTAATGGCTATGCCATTTTGAGAACAAGAATCAATCTACTATACGTTTTTTAAAAATCCACATTTATCGACCAATGTGTTAAGAACTGTGCTATGCTATAGAGCACATATGAAGTCAATTGATCCTCAAATGATTCTGCATTTTCACTTTTATTTTAAAAACACAGGCTCTCAGGATGGAAAATAATAAGAAAATGGTAATTTTGTTATTATTAATACTGTAGAACATTTATATGGTTTTCCTCATTCATATTTTCATTTGATTTTGGATGAATTTGATCCATTGGGATAGGCAAGACAGAAATTTTGCAAATTAGGAAGATAAGGGAGAGATGCTAGTTCATTGCCTAAGTTCGTCGAGTGGGTAAATGACTGAACCTACAAACATAAATCTTTTGATAATTCAACAGTCCTCATTTCTCAATCACACTAAAGTGGTTAAAACCAAATTAAATACAAGAGGACAAAAGTCAAAATTTGAAGAAGAAAGCCTGGATAAAGGCATCCCCACCACGAGTAAAACTTGTCCCTGGATTGGGCTTCTTTGGAGATGATGCTGATATTTACTCTTGTTTAATATAATATTACATATAGATAATATTACTATATAGGTATAATATACTAGGTACTTTATAATACTAGATATGTCCATCAAAAGTCAGGTCAGCCCTTGAACTTTGTGCTTTGGGTCTGTGTACTATACCTTAAGAGGAACACAGGGCATGGAGGGTCATCCAGAGCAGAGAAGCCAGCTTCATGAAAGGGACTTTGATCTGAATCTCTATCATATCTGACAATGTTAGAGTGTTAGAGTCACTGAGAAAGTTCAGCCAGAGGAATGGAAAGCTTTGCTGGGAAGAATCAGCATCCTGTGGACTGTGTAGATTCATCCTCCAAGCTTTACAGGAAGGCCTGGGGCAAATGGTTGGAGACTATGGGGAATTATCTCATTTTAACCAAAGAGTGACTAAAATATATTAACTGCTCAGATGTGAAAGAGGCCTTGTTGTTGAAGAAACAGAAGGCTAAACTTTATTAATAGCTACTCTAGCAAGTGGTATCATTGCAGGTTATTACTACTACTACTGAAGCAATACTAACCATAAACTACAGACGTTTATTCACACTTAGTGTGAATCAGATTCAAAGGGATTAAGTAATTTGCTCAAACACACAGCTAGCAAATAACTGTAAGTCTTTTGTACTAGTTGCGAGATTGAACTAGATGATGCCTTCAACAATAAGACATTGTAACTCTATGAAAACGCTGCCTTACTTTAATGCCTTGTGAAGAATGAATCTAAATGGAACCCAGGGGTCTGACAAGTAAATAGGATGCTATTGACAATGAATCGTTGACTCTTTCACAAACCAAAGAGAGGGATACGCACGGCTTCGAGAAATTAATAAGAACAAGAATGAAATAATCACTATCTGCCCTATTCCCCAAAACATAAAGTGAGAGAAGGCACAAAATCAGCAAGGGCCACTTTTGAATCATGGGGCTAGTTTTAAGTAGAAAAGATATTCAATAGAAAGTTTAGTGAATGAAGAAAGGACAAGGAGAAACACACAGCTAAATAGAAAATAAGAAAAGGGAAAAACTGGAAAAATATTTCCGGTACATCTACCTAAGATTTGGTTTCTGATAGTTCTTTAAAAAGGATGAAACATCAGGAGAATGATCCCTGCACCAGGCTGAGATGCAAGAGACCTTGGCTTTTGTCCCTGATAAAAGCTGGCAAAATGTCTCATCTGATTCTGTGATTATGTCTCTGCACTGACTCTGGTCCAGCACTCAGACTCTCCCTCAGGCCCGTTTCCATCTTCTTCTTCTTTGTGTACTACAGCAATAGAATCCATTGGGTAACACGGAGGCAGTGATTTTAGTTTTCAACCTGAAGGTCCAGATGGTTTAGCCAAAGTGTAAGTCAGTCCCTGAGAGAAATAACAACACAAGATTATCAGAGCTGTGTATGCTGTGACTCTCAGATGTCTGAAGGCTATCATGTGAAACCTGGCTGTTAATGGAAAGAATTAGCACATAGCCACAGCTACTTATAACATTGACTTAAAGTAACAGAGTCTCCGACAAAACAGTTTTATTTCCTTCCCGTGTAAAAATTGGAGGAGAGCAATTCTACTCAGCTGTTAGATACCCAAGTGATTTCATCATGTGCTGCACCATCTCTCCAGTGCTGTCCTCATCCTTGTGGTTTTCCAGGGCTTGTCACCACATCCATTTTTCAGGTAGCAGGATGGAGCAAGGAAAAGGAGATGATACATCTCTTCCACTTTAAGTTTCAGACATCTCATTAGCCAGAACTTGGTCACGTGCCACATCCATCTGCAAGGGAAACAGAAATAGAGTCTCCATCCTGAGTGGTCATGTGATCCAGATAAAAAGTCTATTACTATGAAAGGAAAGAATGGACTAATGAGGTAAACAAGTGTCTTCATAGAAAGTGGCCACCCATGCACGAGCACATACTCCCTGCATCTCTCTCTTTTCACCACTGTAATTTTCAATAAAAGTACACTCCAGTCATTTGTTAAAAAGTGCATGTTAGTATTCTCGCTATACAGACATTCTCAATGTTTCATTTGGCCAATTTATTAAAGTCAGCATTTGGGGCAGGCCATATGGGTGTGTTTAGCTGCAGTGAATCAGTCATTTTGAGTAAAGGAAATGTCTTTGGAAGGACATTACTGAGAGAGCCCAGCGTGGGCTTGAAGTGATGAATGCTTTGTTTTGCAGAGTACATTAGACCAGGTCGTTCTGGGGGTGAAGGAGTAAGGTGGGGAAAATCAGATATTCTAATTAGAGAGCTGATGATGGATTACACATTTTAAATAACTCTCTCAAATAGGCAGAGAGAAAAGGCTTTTCACGATACAATCAGGAACTAACACAGTCCCAGTGGCAACTGATAATGATTAAACTGACTGGGGAATGATTCGGAGACATAAAAGGGAATATATAAAAATATTGGAAAGAAGCATCCATCATTAGCTAGGGGAAAAACCTGAAAACCATGGCAATAATAAAAATGAGGAAAAACAAGTGCTTCACTAAAGAGTCTGAGGTTGGCACAAATTGACCAAAAGTATTCTCCAGAAATTTCAACCCAGTAGGACACACTGATGAAGTGATATTCCATCCCATACCTTTCACAGTATTTTAAGGTTCTCTTATTTCCACATTAAAAAATAAGAAATATAAAATATTTGAAACAACTGTTCACCCTGAGTCTAGTCAGATTTTTGGCAATTATATTCAGCAACGTTTTTAGGAGAATGTTATATTTCACTATGATATCAAAAGCTGGAGATTATTTAAATTCTTCTTGACTCAATCCTTTATACCTCTGAATATTTAGAAAGAGCTCTTTTTCTTGCCAGTGAAAGCACCTGAGAAAATAAGGCCCTTTGATTTTTTTATATGGACCTATCCAAATACTCTACTGTACATGACATTTTTTAAAATTTGGGTTCACTAAAAAGGAACTTTACAAATATTCACACAAAGATAGCTTTCATTGCTTGTACATTCATATATATACATCACATACCTATGTCTGTGTGCATGTGTGCAGATGCCATGCAAGAGAGAAACTTCCCTCATTGTTTAATGATTGTTTCACACAAACTTTGCTAAAAATACATAAAAGTGCTGATTTTACAGATTGTCTAATGAGTTGGTTTTTGTTTGAATTATAGAAAGCAATTAAGTCTGCTGTGACATTTGAAGAAAACCAGCAGGGTTTTCTTCTCAGATGTTTTCAGTTGTAAAGTCCGAAGAACTAGGATGAGGATTGTGTTTATCTCCAGCTATGTGTATTTTAAATAAGCTGTTAAGTAAATATTTTTTTTTGTGATGAGATTTTCTAATAAGCACTAATTAAGATTTTCTTATTTTTTTCCTAAATGATGACAGAAACAACTCACTTCAATTCTAGTTCTGTTTAAATGTATGAAACACATAAAGAATATAAAAATATTCTTTAAGGCTTAAGTATTTGTTATCAGCATTTAATTATTTATACATCTTTTTAGTCAAAATTTTAGAACAGTGGCCACATAATTTTTTGGAGTAAAGCAGTGGTCTATTTTTTTAAAGAGGCATTTGAGGGTTCATTGTGGATAATAATCTATTTCTGGAAGCACTCAGCTAGAAAAAAAGAAGTTAAAGTAATTCCAAGTTTTGACCAGCATCTTTAAAATATAATAACATCATTTCCCAGGGAAACAAGGAAAGCAACGAATGGTAATGTCATTTTAAAAAAAATTCAATAGAGAACTTCCACAAGCATTTAAATGATCAGAATCAACTTTGAAATATGTGATTTAACTAAATCTGTTTTACCTTAAAAATGAACCAAGTTAGTATGATATAATTTATGGGTAAAATTTGCTGAAATCTTGAGCTTTATGTAATAAGAGTTTGAGAATGCATGAGAATCAGGCAGCAAGAATGAATAAGCTGTGAAAAAGCAAAGGCTCGTTTTTGTAGGCCGATTTGCTTTATGGCCGTAAAAAAAAACTGCTTTCAGAAAATATTCTGACATTAACAAGAATGCTTTAGAACAGAGATTTTGGTCTACTGCCTTCATGCTTACCAAATCAACCACTTGCAATGCTGTGTTGAGACGCAGTCAAAATAAGCTGAGATTAGGGGCCCTAATGACTGGCTCCGTCCCTTTTCTTCTTTTTGGCCCTCTGAAATCACTAGTATATACAAACAAACTTAGAAAGAAAAGAAATCTCTCTTGTGAGAGTCAAATAGAGTGTTGCCCAACAAATGCAGTGACCTCACCTCCTCCTCACTCTTCAGAAAGTCCTCTGATCACCTTTGCTCACAAGCGCTCCTTTAGGAGGGGTGGCTCTCCTGACACCTAGGCAGGGGACAGGCCATGTTCCGCAAACGCTAGTTTTTTCTTGTTACAAATATTAAAACCACAATATCCATCTATATTAGTCTGTTTTCATGCTGTTGTAAAGACATACCTGAGACTCGATAATTTATAAGGAAAAGGACGTTTAATTAACTCACAGTTCTATGTGGCTGGGGAGGCATCACAATCATGGTGGAAGGTGAAAGGCACTTCTCACATGGCAATAAACAGGAGAAAAGAGCTTGTGCAGGGAACCTGCCCTTTATAAAACCATTGGATCTCATGAGAGTTATTCTCTATTATGAGAACAACATAGGAAAGACTCATCGCCATGATTCAATCACCTCCCACTGGGTCACCCCCACAACACATGGGAATTCAAGATGAGATTTGGGTGGGGACACAGCCAAACCATATCACCATCCTTACATAAATTTGCCATTGAAATGCTGATTTTTTGGTCAAAATTACCTAATATTACCTTTTCCCCTGATGCTTGATTTTGAAATAAGTCCTATGAATCTGTAAGTTATTAGTTCTTTACTTGAGAGCCGCCTGCTTATTTCCTGATTATAGAATAAGGCAGTAAAAATATACAGGCTGGAATCCCCTCAAAAACAATGCCTCTGGAGAGAGATCCAGCAACTAACTCACAGGGATGGGCCAACCCAGTTCAGGGCAGCCTGCATTTGTGGAAAACTACTCTACCCCATAAGAACTTCACTCCAAACATACTGATAATTAATGTGACATGTTTGAAATAAGAAAGAGAATGCAATCCTGTAAGGTGATCATATTAGCAAACTGGTTTTTAGAGAAAGAATGTGCACTTTAGCTCCTTTGGAGGCAGTTGCTTGACAATTTCCAGTATCTGAAGTCAAAGTGGGGATGCCGTGTTCTGATCCCGATCCCCCTCACTGGACGCTGTTGCAGCTGATCACTGCCAGCCAGGAGCAGCCTGTGTGTTCTGTATGTGCTAGGATGGGAAAAATGTTCAAAAACACAGCCACGAGGTAATGGAATATCTCTGTCAAAAACGAAGCAGAGTCACATAGGATTGGAAATGTTTGAGCTGTAGAAACTGTTGAAAAACTAAAGGATGCTTTTTTATTTGAGGTACCATTCTTTTGTTGTCCTCCAAACAGAATACAAAATAGACGTCTATGTGGGCCCGCACACACACACTCTCACAGGCATGCATGTAGACACACATTTTTGCACTCTCACCAGAAAAAAATTTTGTATTAGAGAATAATGCAAACAGGCAAGGACGAAGCAGACCTTAGGCAAGACATTCATTTATTGTTACAAAGTGATTTGTGTCTACTCATTGCCAAACGACTGGAACATGCAAAAATGGAAACTTGGGAATTAAGAAACCCGAAACCTTAAAACACCAAAACCCACCTCCCACTCCACTGATCAACAAATAGTGCACTTAACATCTCAACACACTACCCCCCACCAAAGAAAACCAACCTTCGACTGGGAAGCCTTCTTTTATCTTTATATTTGAACATGGAAAAACAATGGGCTTTGCTGTTTTACTGGTGTTTAAGTCCCAATCACTGGTCCTTACTTAGGGATGGGGATGCTCTTGCAATTTTAATGTCCTCACGTAAGTCGATTTTTGGCAATTGCTCCTGCACTTTTCATTTCGGTCAGCTGGGCAGGGTTTCTACATTCTATTTGCCTCCTTCAGAGAAGAAGAAATTTCTGCAAATTATTTTCTGTTTATTCTGTGGTAAGGTAAGTCACTTCCCTTAATGCTCAACCTTCTAATTTGAAAATGAAGTGAAAGTGAGTGTGAATATCAATATGACATCAATGTTTTAGAGATTGGGGGAAAATTCTCCTTGATCAATGACTGATTTAAAGATGTGAAGAGTCCTATGTGGGGAAAATCAAGTCCTGGTCTAAACTTCCCTTCTTGTTCAGATGGTTTGGCTGTGGCACATGCTATCTGATTTAGAGGTTTCTCTTAATCCTGCTATTTCCTATCACACATCAGGAGCTGTCACAACATTGCATATGTGCCTGGGAAAAACCATGAGCAATACAACCAGGGCAGATCTAAAGACCTAAGAATGGTGAATAACTTTTTATTTTTTCATCGTCCTGCCCAATATCCTAACCACCTCTTCACCAAAAAAAAAATAAAACAGATTAGCTGACCACTTTGACCACTTTTTTTCATTCAAAATGAATCACTGAATTCCATAGATTAACTGTGAATTCTTAATATCTCAGGCTGCCTTCTTTGAATAGACAGTTTTTAAAGGAAAAATTGGCACTCAATCAAGCAGTAAAATGGTAATATTAAGGAACCTTTAAGAATTAGGATCAAGGAGGCAGTGTTCCATTATTTCATCATTTAAACTTACTGGGGTTTTTTGGAAGGTATGAGTGAGTTTACACTTTCATTTCATTTTCGAATCAGAAGCTTGAGCCTTGCAAAGAGGCAGTGACTTAACTCCTACAATGAGCTTCCCGAAAGAGGTGTGGTTAGAATTAGAGCTTGTTCCACTCGTGCCAGTGTTCACAGAGCAAGTGCGCTCTCCAATAACGTACGTTCATACATTGTTTTGTAATGGTCAGTTTCCCCATACATCTTTTCTTTTAATCACACTCATATTGTGTGACAAACATTCTCTTTCATAGACTAGACACTATAGATTATAGGCTACTGCAAAGCAGGGATCTTGTCTACTTTGTACAGCATGCTGTTCATATGGCTGCTCTGTTGTATGCTTAGTGTCATGTGTCGACTGGATGAGTAAAGGAGGGAGAACTTGTCCCACAGTTGGAAAGCAGCGCTGTGGCCTTTTATCTACAAATTGTTATTAGACCTCTGCTAAAACATTTTCAGTGATGAGAAATTCATTACCTTCCAAAGCAGCCATGGTACGTATCCTTTCTTAGTTTGGTTTAGTTTTGCCTGTTTGTTTTTGCTTCACAGCTCCTCGGTGTCTTCTCTTCTACTCAGAGTGGTTCTGTTGATGACAATTGGATTGCTGGGCTCTTAGCGGTAGACACATAGCCTAGAGTAAGTCTTTGACAGCACCCATTCCCCATCTATAGTCACAGGCCCAAGATGTAACCACTTTGGGAACCAGTGATGGTTCTCCATCATACCTGACAAACGGAAGATGAAGGAGAAAGGGCCACTTTCTTTTTTCTGATTGCAAACTCTGGTTAACCTGGTGCTTCCAGTGGCCTTCTTTGCTCTTGTGTATCAAGAGGCAGCCTGAGAAAGAAACCAAACACAAGATACAAGCCAAACAGAAATGGAGAGCATGACGGCAGCTATTGGAACCTCTAAATCCTGTTCCTAGAGCTAGCTCCACCTTTGGGTTTCTCAATTGTGTGGCTAACACCTTTCTCTCTCTCTTTTTTTCTCTCTTTTTGTTTTACTACTTATAAACAAAAGAGGTCTAACATGACCACCCATTCCATGACGACACAATTTTGACTTTTGAAACATTCTTATATGGAGCCCAGATCTCCTTTATAGAGACAGGGAGAACAGTGTAACTCTTTCATATAACAGTGTTACCGACACTTGGAGAAAGCCACCCTCTCTTTTCCTCAACTCAAGTCTTCTGTCCAGGTTCTGCATCCTACTTTGTCAACTTCTCTTCATGCGATATAGTGCCCCACACCATCTTAGCTGCTAATATTTCATCACATCTCCATTTGCCCACAGCTATCGTAACATGAGGGGGATTAAACACAATGATCAGCAACGTAACACAGGATGTTAATTTTCTTTCGTTTATACGTTGTATTTTTTCCATTGCTCCCAAAAGTCTCTTTGGCTTTTTCAATGTTATAATACATAATTGACTTGAAATACGAGTGTAATCAGTTGAAACTCTCAAGCCTGACACATCTTTTTGGTAACAAATTATGTCTTCCATAATCTTCAATAATTTTGTTCTTTTTAACTGATTTTACCTTTATTTTAAATTAACTTCCGTTTAGGTAGAAATGTTCCTTCTTTTCTACTCATTGGTTTTTATTTTGGGTCTATCAGAAAACGAATTTGCTATTTCCTTTCATGTTATAGTTTCGGAAAGCTATGTTTAAATATTGTTTTTAAATTATTTATTTATTTATTTATTTTTGTGATAACATCAGGGAAGTTAAGCGTGTCTAAGGCAGAATGCTTTTTAGAAGTCCAAGATAGTTATTTAATAGTTTTCTTAGATGAATGTAATATTTATCTGTGGATCTTTTACTTTCCAAAATCTTTATTCATCTTGAAGCTCTGGTGACTATTAGTGTAAAGAATGTGATTTTCATTCAGTTCCTGTCTGAAACACTAGGAAAAAAAATGGTTTCTTTGCTTCATTTGCCAAATATTCTGCACAGTGCTTATTTTGTATTTTTTCCCATATTAAGTGTAAGACAAGACTCATTGGCACATTATAAATAAGAAATTAATGCTGAAAAGGAAGCCGCTTCCAAAAGCAGTATTTCCCCAGGAAATAAAAAAGAGGTGAGATCAGTACCCCCAGAGAGTCTACAACTGTCTTTTGTCTGTCTGTTCTCCTTCTTCTTTTACAAGATAAAGTAAAAATTGAGAAAGAATTCAGATAACTGAGACTAAACATGTGCTGCCTTATTATTTCATTTGGTCATACAAAATATATGATTGGCTTGAGGTATATTATTATCTCCCATGTTTTAGTTATAGTCTTATTGAATTTTACAGGAAGGAAAAAGGTTAAAAAAATTAAAGTGTGTTGCATGTATATGTGTGTGCCTAAAGGCATATTGATAACACAGAAGCGTAAATATTTTATAGAGAGATTATTCCATGCGGATCAATTAATGTATTAAAGAGAAGGCAATGTTATGATGATTGATCAGATTCATTTCACTGTGACCCAGATTAAAGCTTTTTACTCTTAACCCGTGTTTTCTGCATTGACTGGGGTGGATTTTCCCTTTTTACATAGCTGGATAGGAACATTTTCATGTCTCCTCACTATAAATTTGCTCAAACAAAGCACTAAACCAAAAGTGACACAGATTTAAATGAAGATTCTGTAGGAGAAAAGAGAGAAGGTAATACCACATACCTCAAACCCGTGCCCTCATTAAATATGTTTATTTCCTCCAAGTTCTCACTGCCGTCATACCACCATTGCTGGTTTCCGTTATACTCCCTTTGGTCACTCTGTGTCCTTTCTTACTGGCTCCTTTATTTGTCATCCATATTTTTTCTCAGAACCTCAAATCCTTAATGTTTTCATATGTGGAGCAACTTCTTCACAACCTTTTGTTAGTCAAGAAGTCCTTTTCCATATAATTGGTTTATTATTTTAGGTTAGAAATCTTTCTTCTAAATATTTACAAGGGTTTCTCTGGAAAGGACTTTGTTTTATTTTTCTATCTTGTTACAATTTCTTCCATCACATTACATAATTCTGCAGTTGGGGACAGTTGTGAAAAACAATTCAAAAAGCAGGAACTGAAACCTATTTCTCCAAAAACTCATTGATATTATTATCCTGTAACTAAACTATGAGAGTTTTAAGAAATGTATCTGTATGGGGTCATCTACAGCAGTAAAACATCAATCCTCAATAACTTTTATCTAGGCTTTGCTGCATATATGGTAACTTTGATCTGATATTATTTTCTAGAAATAAGGGTTAAAAATAAGTTCCAGTCTGGATTTTGCTGAAAATAACTTGTGTTTTAACATCCTGTGATTTTCACCACAATCATTCTCTTCGTTGCCAAACAATGAATTGGCAAGGACTCTTGTTTAATTGAGGTTTAATGAAAACTGGTTCTCTTAAGAAGAAATTGACTTAATCCTTGTGTGGATGATGTGTTCATTTGCAGGCAGCCTCAAAGATCACCAATTGTAAGAAACAGGAAGAGACTTTGAAGTAGATAACTTCTTGTGTTTTTTCACATATTCCCTGGTGGAATTTTAGTTTTGTATCATGCTTTTCCAAGTTTTTCTCCAGATGGTACATAGTAGTTTTTTTTCTTTTCTGAAAAGTTTAGACATCTTGTACACAGACATCAAGATCAAAAAACAGAGGCATCAGCTCTATTTTACAAAAACACCTCATAGTATCTTACTGAAGAATGTTGGAATCATTCGAGTGACTGCATCTATCCAGTTTCCACGCTGTCTGAAGATCCTCCTCGAAATCCTATATAACCTTTGGTATAATGCCCATGTTAAGAAAAGTGGGTCAGTAATTAAAAACATAATCAATTATGTTTCTGGCTTTTTGTGTTTGTAAATTATTTATATAATTATAAATATAGTATTTATATAAAAATATAAATGTATACATATGTTTATATTTATTATAAATTATTATAAATAGTAAAACATCAGTGGAACAAACATTCTCTGTACGATTTAACTATGCAGATAAGAGAGTACCTAAGAATCTTTTAAAAAATGAGTGAAACATGCGTTTGTTTAGTACAGAGTCTGTAGAAGAGAGTTGTTGGTAATGTAGTGTGGACTGGGGTCATACTGCTGGTTCCCCTGCATTTTCCTTGAAAGATAAAGACACCTATCAGGTTTCAAGTCATTGAAGACAGAGATGCAAGCAAAAGCACAGAGAATTTGAGGGTAAATAAACAGGCAAATTTGCAAGGAGGATGCGATACTAGATGTTGTAGTATTAATATTAATATAAGATTAATGAATGTTAGTTGGAAAGAAATAATGCAAAATTAATCTTCTCCCTCTCCCATTTGAAGTATATAATTAAATAGTACATTCATCTTAATGTTCAGGTAATATTTAACCAGCTTATGTTAGGTTAGTCATATTAATAAACCTATCACAAAAAGCTGAAAATGAAAATCAAAAGAAACCAAAACATTGACTTTTAACTCCAATCTTATAATTACTTTAAAGTATTCAAACAGAAGACTTTGGGAAAGAAAGTGACTTGTATTTAAATGGGGATAGGAAGAATGAAAGAGAGAGAGTACGGCTTTGTCCCAGGCACTGGCCAGTTATTGTGCCCACACTAACTAACTTACTACCTCATTTAGAAGCAGCATTAGCCAACATGAATGGGTTCTTAGCCTTGATGCCTACCTTTGCCTTGCCAGGACATAATGGACAGGGCCCTGGGAAGTCTTTGAGAAGGCAGTGAGGACACAACACACTGTTCACTGTGAAACTACAGACAAGTGTAGCATATGGCTTTGATTTACTAGCATATGCTTGTACTCAGTGGCTTTAGGCTTTAGAGAGGGCAGTTTCAAACGTATTTCTGTGCTGATTCTAAGGCGTTTTCAATTAATGCCCTGAGAAGCTTTCAGTTTCTCATTTACTTGGGCTGATGGATGGCTCCTTAGATGTATATTGGCTCGTGAAGGGTTTCTCTGTCTCTAAACAAGGATGAAATGAAAGAAGCATTTGTAAAGTGGAATTTTTGCCCTGGCAGGAGGAACCAGACATTTCAGCAAATAAACACATACATCTGGTAATCTGTAAATGGATTGATTATTATTTTTTCTCTCAAGTGATTAAGAGCCTAGGGCTAATTAATTAGCAGCTAAAGAGAAAGAGAGAGGGTAGGCAGGGAGAGAGAGAGAGAGAGTGTTTGTGTTTTCTACTGATGAAGCTCTCATTGTTAAACTAAAATAGGCCTAAGGGTGATGATGCAAAAAGAAGGTATGTGCATTGTACTCAGAGAAAGAAACAAAACTCTTGGCATGAAAACAGAAGTCTCGCATCTCTGAAAGTATTTTGATCAGCTGAGATCAGACTGATTGTTAGGTTCAAGATATCTTCTTCACCGACAAAATCCTAATAATTTTAGCCAAAAATGGATAAGGTTTATGTTTAAGAAAGAAACACAAGTACTTTGTGGATTCTGGTCTGCCAACACTGGTTCACTTGTTAATTAATTCATTCAACTAATCTTACTGAGTGTCTCCATGCCAGACATTCTTCCAGGCAATGAGGACATGGCAGAATAATGAACAAGACAAATGAGAACCTTATTTGTCTTGAAAATTAAATGTAAAATTAAAATGTAAATTCAAGTTTACATTTTACAGGAGGATTTTTATCATCTTTGCTGAAAAATTCCCCCAAATATCCGTAAAAAGTAATTGCAATCTACATTTTCTATTTCTTTTCTTCTTCCAATAATTTTTTCTCTCTCTCTCCTGCCAATATTAATCCAATTTATAAATATATTTAAGAAAGAGAAAGGTGATTTTTAAGTAAGGTACTAATATTTAGGACCTCTGACTTTTTTGCTTAAGGCGTAATTATCTTTTGTCCAGAAAAGAAGCAGCACATTCCTGGGGTCCTGGTTGACTGCTGAAATGCTTTCACAGGTTTGGTGGCATCCAGCATCGAGAGCTAGCGCTCCTTTTTGGGTCTGCATTACTTATCTCCCTGGGCAATCTGTACAGGCCATAATTTCTACGTCCTTAAATAGGCTGCTGGATCCAAGCTCTATTTCCAGTTTGGAATTCCTCTTCCCATTGCCATGAAGTGTTTCTAAATCTTTCCCAAACACTGGGAGAACTCAAAGATGGAGGGAAATGTTGGCTCTAAGTGATAGTATCTGTTGTCGTACAACTAAATATCTAATGCCTACAATTTTTCTTCATAGTATTTACATTGGGTTAGACCATAGTTTAAATTTATTATCAGAGACTTTGTATTTTTCTTTGTACTTCAAGGAGTGTTTATGCTACTCAAATCATGGGGAATAATTATTAAAATATGTTAGATGCTGCTCAAGCCAAGAATGAGTTGTAAATTAGAGGCAATATAATGTCATAGTTAAGATCATGGGCTCAGGGGCCGTGCTGCCTTGGTTTAAATTCCGGCTGACCTTGGGCACACAGTTTGCTCCTCTATCAGTGAGAATAATACCATCCACTTCACAGGACTGCTGTGATGGTTAAATTAGTTGTTACATGTGAAGCACTTAGAACGTTGCTTGGCATATGGCAAGCTCTATATTACTTTCATGGTTAGGGTTAAGATTAAGATTATAGTCAGGGATAGGGGAAGGTAAATTAAGAAGCTAAATTAAGAAGATAAAAGTTTAAACCTTTATATAATGGGTTAAAGTTTGGAACTGACTTGTATGTTACCTGTGACTGCTTTGGGCAATACAAAAAAAAAATAGTATGACACCAAATAGAAAACTATTAACTTTCATTAATAATATGATCTTATAAAAATAAATGGAATAGTGAATTAGCATTTTGAACTAGGAATTACATAACTGACAATTTGAATTTCCTCTTCTGTGAACTGCCTCCTCATGTCCTTGGGCAAATTTTGTTTTGTGTTATTGTTTTCTTATTGTTTCATAGGATTTCTTGCATACTTGGCTTATTAGGGGAAGGTCTCCACTTCTCTGGTTTCATTTTTCCATGCAATGAATTGTCCCTAGAGTTGAAACTTTTAGTCTCTTCCCTACCTCTTATTCCTTCCTCCAAATGAATTATTTCACTGTTAAGATTAGAAGTATCTGAGCATGTCCCGTGCAGCTCTTTCTGAGCTACTTTTTTCCTGGAAACAGGAAGAATACAGGACAGGTGCATGGGTCTGCTCTGTGCCATGGAGCAAGGAGCCTGTCCTTGTAGAGGAGACACATATTTGTCCAGTTGTGTCAGTGCCACATGGCTTATTCTAATAAAAGATGAAATGTTAAGAAACTCATTTGCTTTCAGATCTAAACCATGTTCTTTTTAACCAATTGTAGTTCTGGCAGAAAAGAGATGTCCACTTAAATCAGATCTCTTAGGGCAGTTTAATAGGGGGACCATTTATAAAGATATGAACATAGGGAAACCAATGAGGGAGGTATTACTGCAGGGATTATAAAAGCAAGAACCGTTACTACACTGTGGCCTGAAAGGAAAGGAAAGAGAGTAGGAATATCTACCTAAACTTGGAGAGTAAATGTATATTGAGTGCCTGCTAGGAGATATTTAGAAGACAGGGGACACAGTCTTAACTGTTACGGTAATTTCACTGGGTGATGCCAGCACGGATATATTCCAGTGTGCTCCAACTTGAGATCTGAAATGCTACATACCCCAGCATATGGATTGGCAGGGGAAGAAAAAAAAAATCAAATGGTTAAATGGTAGAACACACAGTTGTTCTATACCTGCTTCTATAGCTGTTTGTGAGATCTAAATTGAGACTTATACTTCCTTTTTCCATCACCATGTTCCCCTTAATATTGGTCAACGCCTTAGCTGTTCAGAGTTATTTACCTAATGTTGTGCCCCATTTATGTCAGATTTCAGTGCTTGCCGATCCTCTATTCCTTGTGTTGTTTCAGTTTTTCTTTAACTATGACTATTGATGAAGGGAGTACTAAGGGGTACCAAGCAAATCCCCTGGGTTTCTGATATAGTTTTTTATTTTTCCGCCCAGCCAAATTTCTTATGTGCAATTAGGATCAATAATCCTGAAATCTTCCGGAAGATGGAACTAGTGGCAAGACTAGTAAATTCAATGAGCTTGAGTCCATTGTCTCTTATCCTTCACTCTAAAAGTTTGTTCAAATGTTCTCATCATATGGAATAATGTTGTGAAAAATAAATAAGACATCCGGTATGTTCACAGATAGTCAAGCTGACAGAAAACAACAGGAAAGAAAAGAAAATCTGTTGCCAAAACATTTGTATGCTTCTATGAGGACATATTGCTGTTTGTGGTATAACAGAAATGAAACAACATCAAACTGTCACCAGGTGACCAGCTGTCCCCCGAGGGATTAGTGACTCAGCATTGGCCTCTGTTCCTTGGCAAACTGGGCACAAAGCAGTAGTGGTAGCCAGATCAGCTTTGATGAGACAAAGTCCACATTGCTAAGATGAGGCATAACTCAATCCCTGCTACCAAAGCCTCTTTACACAGGCTCATTGAGCAGAAGCTTCCATAGCATGGTTCATCATATGAGTCATCTTCTCATTGTAATAGAGAATCTCCTTTGCAGTGGACATAAGGATGTTTTATCTGCATGTATTGGAAAGGTACACTGTATACCTTGTATCACCAATATTTTAATCTGGTTATTTTCAAGTCTTTGACCCTGAAACAGGATTGGTCCATTGTCTTGAGAAAGGAAAGACAATCTTTCGTTTCACACAAAGTGGAGAGTCAGATGGTGGACCCTGGAATTTTCCCTTCATCACTGTCTTTTGGGGGCGCCATAGTGGGCTGTAATGTGGTGGCCATATATTTTTGCCTGGTATCAACATGCCATACAAATCTATAGCAAACCAAGACACTCTATGTTTTTAAACTTGTCTTTGGGAGCTTTCCTGGAGGCCATAGAGGTATTTTGAGAAAGAGATTAAAAAGTGGTGAATAGGTACTATGAAAAGGTGAGCTCCCTGCTTCTGGAGTTTACTAGTGACTTCTGAATCTGCTTGAACCTAGTCTTATATATACTCTTTCCTTTTTGTTGTTGTTGTTTTGCATCTCCCTCTGTCACCCAGGCTGGAGTGCAGTGGCGCAGTCTTGGCTCACTGCAACCTCTGCCTCCTGGTTCAACTGATTCTTGTTCCTCAGTCTCCCCAGTAACTGGGACTACAGGTGTGTGCCACCACACCCAACTATTTTTGTATTTTTAGTAAAGATTGGATTTTGCCATGTTGGCAAGTCTGGTCTTGAACTCATGGCCTCAGGTGATCTGCCCACCTCGGCCTCCCAAAGTACTGGGATTACAGGTATGAGGCACCGCCCCAGGCTACTGTTTCCATTTGACAATGGAATTCTCTTGTGCATGTCTAATTTTTAAATTTGGTAAATGTTGTAATATCTTATTTAGAATGTCGGTCTGTGTTGCATGTCCTAGGGTCAGGTCAGGTGTTTAGAGAACACTTGTTGGCCAAGAAAAAAAAAAGGATGACTTTATTTCAAAACTTCAAGGCACTTGTTACTATTTTCCTATTGAGGTTTGCCAAAGGCTCTGTACAACATGTCTGTCAATCATAAGCTCTTCCAAAACCATTGGATCTTCTGGTTGCTACTCTCCCCAACATATTTCATATGCATATTATACTCATGTATCTCTACCCACCCACACAGACCCCACTGAAGTGGGGTACTGGGAAAATGGATTGGAACAGCACACTCTAAAATGAATGTCTTGCCTCCTATATCTTAAGAGGTCTACCAAGCATTGCACCATTCTCTTCAGGATGCATGACTCAAAGTGCGGCGACTCATCTTTCATGTTGGAGAAGGTATTCCAACTTGCCTTCGGACTGCCAGACTCCCAGGAACCTCAGATGTAGCAGCCCTTAAACTTTCAAAGAGTTTATCTGCCTCTCTATCCTGAGCACATTGTGCTCAATAAAGTACCTAAGATGCTAGTTATTTCTTGCACATTACAATCAATTAGTAAAATGTCTTTGATGTAATGGTCATTTAATGCTCAATGCGATAGTGTGATGACCAAAGTTCTTCTAGACTATATTGTAATGGAAAGCTGGAGCATCCATATATCCCCGAGGAAAGGCAGAGGTTTACTGCCTTTGCCACAGTACAGCATTTTAATTCTGATTATTTCATACGAACATTCTGTCAATTACTAAATATGATTATTCCAATAAACACAAAGTGGACAATCAGATGGTAGACCCTGGGACTTGGGAAGTAACCACACTGGAGCTGCTATGAGATGGATTCAGGATAAGGTTCTAATCTTCTTAAGTCCATTCTGTGACTCAGGAGGCCACAGTGGTATTTCAGGTCTCTGCATCAGTTTGAGGGTAGGGTGTTATGAAGATAGAATTTTTACCATGAGATTCAAACTATACAATTGTTATATTTCTAGTCATACTCATTTTTTTATTTCTTATTAATTCAAATTTGATAGTTACCTTTTCTATAAAATTGACCATTTCATCTAAGCCTTCAAATGTATTGGTGAACTATTGTTCATAGCTGTTGCTTGTGTTTTTAACTACCTGTCTTTTGGCATGCCATTTTAATTACCTTTATTCTTAATTATTACTTTGGTCTTTAATCTTTGATGAGTCATTTAAAAGATTTATCCATTAGAATTGGTATTGAAAAATAGACTTCTATTTACTTTTGTTTTGTATTTTATTAACTTATGCTATTAGTGTAATTATCTTCTTATAGGGTATTCAGTATATAAAAAACTTACAGTGGAGTTGAAGACCAGCCTGGCCAACATAGTGAAACCCCATCTCAACTGAAAAAAAAAAAAAACAAATATAAGCCAGGCACAGTGACACACCTCTGTAATTCCAGCTACTTGGGAGGCAGAGGCAGGAGAATTGCTTGAACTTGGGAGGCGGAGGTTGTGGTGAGCTGAGATTGTGCCACTCCACTCCAGGGGCAACAGAGCAAGACTCTGTCTAAAAGGAAAAAAAAAAAAGAAAAAGAAAACCTTACAGTGGAAGCTCAGCTCTTATTTCTCTGCCTTTTTTCTATAGTAATATGATAATTTTCAGGTTTATTGAGGTATAATTGTCAAATAAAAATTGTATATATTTAAAGTCTACATGATGTTTTGATATAGGTATATATAGTGAAATAAACTAATTAACATATCCGTCACTTCACATAGTTTTTGTGTATGTGTGTGACGAGAGTATTTACAATCTACTCTTTTAGCAAATTTCAAGAATAAAATACAATATTAGTAATTAAGTCATCCTATTGCACATAAGATCTCCAGAATTTATTAGCAACGTAAGAGTTTAAAATTATAATTTTCACTCTAATTACATTTCTATTTACATGCCAAGTATTGATGATTAGCATTTTTCTTATTATTAATATATTTTCTAATTTTCACTATGAGTTCTTTTTTGATGCATATGTTACTTAGAAGTACATTTGTTTTAAATTTCCAAATTTATGGTTTTGTTTTTATAATCAAACTTAATTGATTTACTTGCTTTTATTTAAACTTTTTATATTGAGATAATTGTGGATTCTCATGCAGTTGTAAGAAAAATACAGAGAGATCTCATTTTCCCCAAACGTTAGCATGTATACAGAGTACAGTTTCACAACCAGTATACTGACATAGATTTATCAAGATACGTAACAATTTTCTCACAAGGATCCCTCACGTTCACCTCTTATAACCACATCCACTTTTCTCCTCTTCCTCTATTGCTGTTTACCTCATCTTTAAACCTTGGCAACTACTAATTTGTTTTTCACTTGTATAATTTTCTCAATTATAACCATTGCAAATTGCAACCATTTCCATTTTCTATTTCACTCAGCAAATTCCCTGGAGATCCATTCGCAGTGTTGCATGTATCAACAGTTTGTTTCTTTTTATTGCTGTGTAGTAGTCTATGGTATGGATATACCAAATTTGTTTAAACATTCTCTATTGAAGGATTAGATTATTTATAGTTTTTCACTATTATCAATAAAGTTGCTATGAACATTTATGTACAGGTTTTGGTGTAAATATATGTTTTCATTTCTTTGGGATAATCAGAATGGCAATTTTTGGATCATATGATAATTGCACACTAAATATTTAAAGCAACGACCAAATGAGCTTCCAGAGCAGCTTTATCATTCTATATCCTACCAGCAATGTATGAGAAATCCAGTTTTTCTGCCATCTTGCTAGAGTTTGATGTTTCACTGTTTTTCTTTTTTTAATGTTAGTCATTCTCATAGGTGTGTAGTGATACCTCTCTGCAGTTTTAATTTGCATTTCCCTAATGGCCAATAGTGTCAAACATCTTTTATTGTTTTATGTTCTGGTTCTTTTATTTGTTCATTTTTTAAATTGAGAAATAAAATTATATATATATAGATTTATTGTGTACAACATGATGTTTTGAAATAGGCATACATTTTAGAATAGCTTAATTAAGCTAATTAACCTAATTAATATATTATCTCACATTCTTGTCAGTTTTTGTGATGAGAATACCTAAAATCTACTCTCAGCAGTTTTTAAGAATGTAACACATTGTTTTTAACTGTAGAAACCGTGTTATACAATAGGCATTTTGTACTTATCCTCCTGTCTAACTGAAACTTTGTGTTCTTTAACATCTCGCCAACCCTGCCCAGCCCCTCATCCTCCAGCTCCTGGTAACTCACATTCTACTCCCTGGACATCTTTTGAGTGTTTATTTTTTTTTTTAATCTGTGTGTCTTCTTCAGTGGATGAAATGTCTCTTCATGTCTTTTGCCCATTTTCTAATTGGACTGATTTTTTTCACTATTGAGTTCTGGGAGACTTTTATATATTTTAGTTAATAGTCTTTTGTCAGATACATGGTTTGTAAATATTTTCTCTCTGTCTATATCTTATCTTTCCATCCTCCCAACAGGCCCGTTCTTAGAGCAAAAGTTTTCAATTTTGTAAAGACCAGTTTATCAATTTTTCATATTCTTATAGATCAGGCTTTGTTGTCCAGTCTAATAACTTCTCATCTACTCTTAAATTTAGAAGATTTTTTCAGAAGATATTTCCCAGAAGTTCCATAGTTTTATATTTTATATTTAGTTTCATAATTAATCTTGAGTTAATGTATAAAGTATGAGGTTTAGATTGAGGTTCACTTTTTTCCCTCAGGATGTCCAATTATTTTAGTACCATTTATTGAAAAGGTTATTTTCATTTATTTAATTACTTTAGAACATTTGTCAAAAATCAGCAGAGCATATTTTTGTGGATCTATTTCTAGGTTCTCTGTTTTACTGCATTGATCTGTATGTCAATTATCCCACCAATACCACACATCCTTGCTTATTATATCTATGTAATAACTCTTCAAATTGGGTAGACTGATATCTTCCCTTAATTCTTCCTTTTGTCAGAACTATTCAGGTATTCCCATTTCTATGTCTGTCCATAAAAAATTTAGAATAATCATATATATATATATATTTTTAATTACTTTTGAACAAAAGTAATATATATACAAAAAGTTTTGTGAGAATTTTGAAAAAATGTTTGAAAATTACGTTAAACCTGGATATCGATTTGGGGAGAATTGTCATCTTTACTATGTTGACCCTTTCACTCTATGAACATGATATGTCTTTTCCATTTATTTGTGTCTTCTTTAATTTCTTACATCAGCATTGTAGTTCTCAGTATACAAGTCATATATACATTTTGTTAGATGTATACCTAATTACTTCATATCTAATCTTGTATCTGAATTATTTCTTTTGGATTTCTATAGTGTTAGAACAAATCACACCCCCACTTTCTACTGTGTAGACACAGCTATTACAGCCAAGAGAGAAAAGACTTATTTTCCCTATATTTTAAGTACAGTATCTAGCACACAATTTCAAAGCATCTGAAAAATGTTTGAATAGCTTTGTTATTGCCTTATAATTTATCATAGTATTCCCTTTTCTATATTTAATGTTGATTTTCTCTACTATTGCTTCAATTAATTTGATTTAGCTTGAAACAGAGTTGTTGAATTGTTTTTTTTTCATTTTAAAGTATGTAAGAAAATTATGATTTAAGAAAATTTCTCAGTGAATCATACTGTTTTCCAGAAAATTTTGATTGTTAAATTTCAAAATATCGCCCACATCTTTGAGAGCGGGAAATGACTAACAAAAGATCTTCATATCTAGGTTAGTCTGTCTACTGAATAAAAGTATAAATTTTAATGTTTATAGTTTCAAGCATTTTTTACCTGTTAGCTAATGAACATGCGAAAACTGCATAAAACAAACATCCTGATGAAATTCTTCTCATGGAGTTTGCTATTTATTTATTAAGAACAAAAGTGCTGTTAATGGTTATTCACTTTTTCTCTCATTCCTATGGCATGTTATAGTCAGACACTGAACACGCAGAAAAAGTTCTATTCATTGTGAATCCAATTTTCACTCTCAAAGTCCAAATGATCTTCTACTTAAAGTTAGAGACATGTTAATACAGATAAAATTCTCAGTAACACTTGACTTTTCAGTAATTAAACATCATAAAAAAGAATCAGTAGTACTTCCCATCACTGGAGGTCCAACTAAAATAATAGTAATAATAATTTATATATAGTAACACTTTATGTTTTTATCTTAGTATATTTAGGGATAGATAAGCAATAATGTCAAGTTTTTAATCTTCATTTTTAATAAAATGTTTCTAATGATGTAGACATGTTAAAATTTTCTTTTATAATTTCTTAAACTTCCTCTGATTCTTTAAAATTAGCTAAATCCAAATTTTCTAAAATTATATTAGAATTGACAGAACAAAATTGCAAAAAATGCACAATTAATTTTTGAAAAATATATTTTATTAGTGCAAAAACTGATTTATCAAAACCTGAAAACTTTGATATTACTGTCAGTAATGTTAGCCAGCCTGGTACAAAAAAAATTGCAACAAAAGCCAAAATTGACAAATGGGCTTTAATTAAACTAACGAGCTTTTACACAGCAAAAGAGACTAGCATCAGAGTGCACAGGCACCCTACATAATTTTGCAGTCTACTCATCTGACAAAGGTATAATATCCAGAATCTACAAAAAAAAATAAATTTACTTACTAAATAAATAAATAAACAACCTTATCAAAAAGTGAGCAAAGGATATGAACAGACACTTCTCAAAAAAGATATTTATGTGGCCAACAAACATATGAAAAAAAGCTCATCATCACTGGTTGTTAGGGAAATGCAAATCAAAATTACAGTGAGATACCATCACAAGCCAGTCAGAATGGTGATTATTAATAAGTCAGTAAACAATAGAGGCTATGGAGATATAGGAATGCTTTATACTGTTGGTGGGAGTGTAAATTAGTTCAACCATAGTGGAAGATAGTGTGGTGATTCCTCAAGAATCTAGAACCAGAAATATCATTTGACTTAGCAATCCCATTACTGGGTATTACTGGCTATATACCCAAAGGATTATAAATCATCCTACTATAAAGACACATGCACATGTATGTTTATTGCAGCACTATTTACAATAGAAAGACTTGGAATCAACCCAAATGCCCATCAATGATAGACTGGATAAGGAAAATGTAGCACATATACACCATGAAATGCTATGCAGCCATAAAAAAAAAATATAGCACATATACACCATGAAAGGCTATGCAGCCATAAAAAAGAATGAGATCACGTCTTTTGCAGGGATATGGGTGAAGTTGGAAGGCATCATTCTCAGCAATCTAACACAGGAACAGAAAACCAAACACTATATGTTCTCACTCTTAAGTGGTAGTTGAACAATGAGAACACATGGACACAGGGAGGGGAACAACACACACTGGGGCTTGTCAGGGAGTGGGAGGCAAGGGGAGGGAGAGCATTAGGACAAATATCTAATGCATGCAGGGCTTAAAACCTAGATGACAGGTTGATAGGTGTGGCAAACCACCATCACACATGTGTACCTATGTAACAAACTTGCACATTCTGCACATGTATTCCAGAACTTAAAGTTAAAAAAAGAAATTCTAGAGTATGCCTTACCAAACATTGGTATTGCAATGATTTCATGACTTGTTTTTCTTACTCTAAGGAAATAAATGCAATTCATACTTAACAAATAAATCAAAATACCTGATTGATTCTATGAGAATTTTTAAAAGGACAGAAAGGACGAAATCCATTTTTACTTTAAGTAGATTGCTTAAGAGTAGCAAATCAGAGACCTGGTTCTTAATTTTGGGTCTGTTATTTACTGGATATAACTGAGCAACTTAGAATTTTCCTATGTATAAAGTACACTAACTTCATCAAAAGATTATCAAGATCCTTAAATGAGCAATATATTTAGCTCATAGTAAGTGCTTAAAAAGTAAGCAGTATCTATTATCATTGTTGCCACTTTTATGTTAATTTCTGAAATCTGGGCACTTATAAAAAGGTGGTAATCAATAAAACCTATGGTGTACACAGGTTTTTTTTTTTTTGGAAGGTAACAGTATTTAGAAACAGAAATATTCCAAAATACACCAATTTTAAATATAAAACTTGCTTTATATTCACCAACTAATTAATTAAGAATATGTTGAAAATGTTGACAATAACATAATTCCAGATTCACATAAATGACGTTAATACTAACAGAATTTCAGAATGGCTTCTTCCTCTTTATTTTGCATTTTAATTACTTCATTTACATGCACACAAATACTTTATCCTATTTTGGGGTATCTTTATGTTAAAGTTTTCTATGCCTTACTAATATTTAAGTTTGTAAAACTTCAATCAAATGTTGTGAGCACATATATCTATATTTTTGGCCCAAGAGTCTGATTTGCTTTGGGACATTAAGACTTAACTGCTTTAATGAATGTTACCATTTTGAAAAGTGATCAGAGTAAATTTTCCTTTGAAAAGAACACCAAAGGAACCATAGACTCTGAAGAGAGAAAGACAAGGATTAAATTTCCAGCCCACTGGCCTTTTTTTTTTAACTTTAAAAAGATGTGATTGCCAAGATCTGAAGAGGTAGTATTTAAATAGTTTAGTTTCTGTTAATATTCATGAAAATAAGTAGCCTTTGATGACATAGAAACGCTTCTCCATGTACCTTGTTTTCCAGACATGTTTACCTAATCTAAATTTTTCCCAAGAAAGAATGTTGAGGCTTGGAAATGTTGTCTTGTGTATTATTTCTCATGTGCTTTTCCATTTGGTGTAATTTCTTCAGATTTGGACATTTGACACAGTTCGCATTTGGCAGCTGGAAGTCGTGGGAAGAATTGTTTCCAACTGTTTCTTTTATACGTCATTTTGGCACATGGAGCAGAGGACTCACAGCCTCATGCAACTAAACCACTGATGTCTATCTTTTTATTTTAATTTTTTTGTTATTCTCTCCATTCTCTCATTTGCCATGCATTGTAGTGGAAAACTTTTTACATACAAAATTTTGCATTGATTTTAAGATCCATAAAGACTCCCTTTCTTTACCAAATTTCAACTTCATATAAAGGATTCTGTTTTGCAGTACAGTTTTCTCTTCCCTGATATAAATTTAATCACCTTGACTTTCTGAGGTCAATGCAGGTGGATCACCTGAGCCCCAGATCAACTGCAAGAACAAACCAGCAATCCCAAGAGACCCACAGACCCTCTGAAGGAAGCAGACTGCTCCTGTAGGACCAAGGAGACACCCCAAATACTGTGAATGCCCCAACTGTGGGAGTAAGAAAGGGAGACCCTCTTCTCCTGAATACATATTCCCACTGGAGAAGTTGAACGTCTGTTTACAGGAGAGGTTTCTGACTTTACCTGGTGCTGAGTCAAGTTAGAGCTAAGAGAAATATAGGGATAGATGAAGCAGCAGAAAAGCCCTGGGAGCTTGCTGGGTCTTCAAGCAGCCCATTCTTGCCTGGCACCAAAGGGATCCATCAGGAGAGTGGCCAGAGGAGCAGGGGGTAAAATGCCACAGGGAGATGGAGTGCTCTAGCTGAACTTTGTAACAATTTGAATGGGGCAAGAAGCCTCTTGGTTTTCAAGCCCTCTTGCCCTCTGCCTGGAAACAGACTTGGGGCTGTGTGTGGTGGGGCACAGTGGGAGTGAGACTGGCTCTTCATTTGCATGGGAGCTGGGTGAGGCCTGTGACTGCCAGCTTTTCCCTACTTCCCTGACAACCTGCATGACTCAGCAGAGGCAGCCATAATCCTCCTAGGTACACAACTCTAGTGACCTGGGAATCTCTCCCCCATTCCCCATAGCAGCCGCAGCAAGTCCAGTCCAAGGAGAGCCTGAGCTCAGACACACCTAGCCTGGCCTCTACCTGATGGTCCTTCCCTACTCACCCTGGTAGTGGAAGAAAGGGCATATAATCTTGTGAGTTCTAGCCCACTCCCCCAATCCCTCTCCACACTCCTAGAGCTTATGTTTTCTGGAAAGTGCCACTTCCTAGCAGGAGGTCAACCAGCACAAAAATAGAGCTTTAAACCCCCAAAGCTAAGGACCCTCATGGAGTCCATTGCACAATCATTTATGGGTCTCTCAGCCATGGATACCAATGCCTGTTCTCAGCCATGGATACCAGGCTCTGGTATCCATGGCTGAGAGACCCATAGATGATTCATATCACAGGACTCTGTGCAGACAACCCTCAGTACCAGGCTGGAGCCCGGTAGACTCGCTGGGAGGCTAGACCTCAAAGAGAGACAACAGTCACTGCAGTTCGGCTCACAGGAAGCCACCTTCATAGGAAAAGAGGGAGAGTACTACATCAAGGGAATACCTTGTGGGACAAAAGAATCTGAACAACAGCTTTCAGCCCTAGACTTCCTCTCTGACACAGCCTACCCAAACGAGAAGGAACCAGAAAACCAACCCTGGTAGTATAACAAAACAAAGCTCTTCAACCCCCACCCCTACTGCCCCTGCCAACACACACACACCAAATCACACTGGTTTACCAGCAATGGATCCAAACCAAGAAGAAATCACTGATTTATCTGAAAAAGAATTCAGGAGGTTCATTATTAAGCTAACCAGGGAGGGACCAGAGAAAGGCGAAGCCCAATGCAAGGAAATTAAAAAAACAATGATACAAGAAGTGAAGGGAGAAATATTCATGGAAATAGATAGCTTAAAATAAACGATAAAAAATTCTGGAAACTTTGGACACACTTTCAGAAATGTGAAATATTCTGAAAGTCTCAGCAAATGTAATTGAACAAGTAGAAGAAATAAATTCAGAATTCAAAGACAAGGTCTTCAATTAACCCAATCCTACAAAGACCAAGAAAAAAGGATAAGAAAATATAAACAAAATCTCCAAGAAGTTTGGAATTATGCTAAATGACCTAACCAAAGAATATTCATTATACCTGAGGAAGAAGAGAATTCTAAAGTCCTGGAAAAGATATGTGGGAGAAAAATCGAGAAAACTTTCCTGGCCTTGCAAGAGACTTAGACATCCAAACATAAGGAGCACAATGAACACCTGGGAAATTCATTGCAAAAAGATCTTCACCTAGGCACATTGTCATCAGGTTATTCAGAGTTAAGACAAAGGAAAGAATTTTAAAAGCTGTGAGACAGCTAGGTAACCTATAAAGGAAAACCTATCAGATTAACAGCAGATTTCCCAGCAGAAACCCTACGAACTAGAAAAGATTGGAGCTCTGTCTTCAGCCTTCTCAAACAAAACATTTATTAGCCAAGAATTTTGTATCCAGGGAAGCTAAGCATCATATATGAAGAAAAGATACAATAGTTTTCAGACAAACAAATGCTGACAGAATTCACCTTTACCAAACCAGCACTACAAGAAGTGCAAAAAAGAGCTCTAAATCTTGAAAAAAATCCTGGAATCACATCAAAACAGAACCTCATTAAAGCATGTCACATAGGACCTATAAAACACATCCCATGCTCATGGATGGGCAGAATCAATATTCTGAAAATGACCATACTGCCAAAAGCAATCTACAAATTCAATGCAATCCCCAACAGATTACCATAATTCTTCACAGAAATAGTGAAAACAATTCTATAATTCGTATGGAACCAAAAAGCTCACATACCCAAAACAAGACTGAGCAAAAAGAACAAATCTGGAGGCATCACTCTACCTGATTTCAAACTATGCTATACGGCCATAGTCAGTCACCAAAACAGCATGATATTGGTATAAAAATAGATGCATAGACCAATGGAACAGTATAGATAACCCAGAAATAAACCCAAATACCTACAGCCCACTGATCTTCGACAAAGCAAACAAAAACATAAAGTGGGGAAAGGACACTTTTTTCAACAAATGGTGCTGGGATAACTAGTTAGCCACATGTAGGAGAATAAAACTGGATCCTCGCCTCTCATTTTATACAAAAATCAACTCAAGATGGATTAAGGACTTAAGACCTGAAACTATAAAAATTCTAGATGATAACATTGGAAAAACCCTTCTAGACATTGGTTTAAGCAAGGATTTCATGACCAAGAACCCAAAAGCAAATGCAATAAAAACAAAGATAAATAGCTGGGACCTAATTAAACTAAAGAGCTTTTGCAGAGCAAAAGGAACAATCAGCAGAGTAAACAGGGTGGGAGAAAATCTTCACAATCTATACATCTGACAATGCATTAATATCTAGAATCTACAACAAACTCAAGCAAATCAGTAAGAAAAAAACAAACCATCCCATCACAAAGTGGGCTGAGGACATGAATACATAATTCTCAAAAGAAGATATACAAATGGACAACAAACATATGAAAAAATGCTCAATATCACGAATGATCAGAGAAACTCAAATCAAAACCACTATGTGATACCACCTTACTCCTGCAAGAATGGCCATAATAATAATAAAAAAACAAAACAAAACAGTAGATGTTGACATAGATGTGGTGAACAGGGAATACTTCTACACTGCTGGTAGGAATGTAAACTAGTACAGCCACTATGGAAAACAGTGTGGAAATTCCTTAAAGAACTAAAAGTAGACCTGCCATTTGATCCAGCAATCCCACTACTGGATAGCCACCCACAGAAAAAGAAGCCATTATTTGATAAAGATGCTTGCACACACATGTTTATAGCAGCACAATTCACGAAATCATGAAACCAATCCAAATTCCCATCAATCAATGAGTGGATAAATAAACTGTTATATATATATACATACACACACACACATCTATCTATACCACAGACATATATATATTCTATATATATAAACTATATATAAGCATATATATACACACATATACATATATGATGGAATACTATGCAGCCATAAAAAGGAATGAATTAACAGCATTTGCAGTGACCTGGATGAAATTGCAGACTATTATTTTAAATGATGTAACTCAGGAATGGAAAAGCAAACATCATATGTTCTCACAGATATGTGGGATCTAAGCTCTGAGGTCACAAATACATAAAAATGATACAATGGGTTTGGGGACTAGGGAGGAAGAGTGGGAGGGGGCAAGGGATAAAAGACTACAAATATGGTGTAGTATATACTGCTTGGGTGATGGGTGCACCAAAATCTCACAAATCACCAATAAGAACTTACTCATGTAACCAAATACCACCTCCACACCAATAAGTTGTGGGAAAAAAATTAAAAACAATTTTAAAATAAATAAATTTAATAACCTTAAGAGTAAAGACTATATCTTATTAATATTCTGAAAGGCCTGACACCACTGCCCAATGTAGAGTTGGTTCTCAGTAAATTAAAATTTAATTAAGGATGAAAGACAATCTTGGCAGTGTTCTCCATTTATCAGCCGGATGTCTATGGAATTACATGTGGCAAAGCAATATTCTATGTACAGGATGTTGCAAGCAGAAGTTGAAGAGAGGGAAAATTCAATAATATAAAACATATCCATTAGCACTGACTTGAGTATATGTAAATATTCTTGTGGAAAGATGACAAATGGGAGAATCTTATATAATGGCATTAGCCTAATCATACAGAAAATTTATTCCTGACTTTTAGGGTATGCAAAAGTGCCTATAGCCCACCCACTGCTTGGAACTCCAAGACAGATACTACTAAAACATTTTCTCAAAAATCACAAGTTAAAGTTAGAAGTTATAAATGTAGCTGTGATATTTTATTGCTTTCTTCTAATCCATTTTGAACTAATTTCAATGTCTCCTAATCAGCTTACTAGAAATAGTGAAATAACATTTCTATTAATTCTATGATGAGCAAGGAAGAGAGGAGAAAGATTATCCAGACTTTAGACAAATTTAAACAGGAGTCTGTGATGCATTAGAAATCTCTGGGAAGAAGCCTGGGAATTTGAAGGAAAAAATATCTTTGACCGCAGGAGATAAGATAAGTTAGATATATAAAACTTTAGATAAAAATAAGAATATGATCCAAGGAGTGTTTTATTTTCACTAAAACAAAGAGATAAAGAACAACCTCTTGCAACATGCTTAAACTTCAGAGAGAGAAAACAGTGACTTATATAGAAAAGGTGAACCTAACATGCTTTCCTTTTGTGGAAATCCATGGCCTTATGATGAAATTTCAATGACTTGTCTAGTGGTATGTGTGTACTTAAGAAATTATGTTTCTTTCTTAATCTCCCTTGCTTTTTCCTTTAAAGGTTCTAATTTGCTGTTCTTGGTTCAAATAACCGGGTCATACCCCCACCACATCTCTCCTAGTGCTCTTCCCTTCTTTGCATTGTTCACAGTTCTTTTCATTTGTTTTTTGTACTTTAAGTTCTGGGGTACATGTGCAGAATATGCAGGTTTTTTTACACAGGTATACATGTGCCATGGTGGTTTGCTGCAACCATCACCCCATCATCTACGTTAGGTATTTCTCCTAATGTTAGCCCTCCCCTAGCCCCCACGTCCCAACAGGCCCTGGTGTGTGATGTTTCCCTCCCTGTGTCCACATGTTCTCACTGTTCAACTCCCACTTATAAGTGAGAACATGTGGTGTTTGGTTTTCTGTTCTTGTGTTAGTTTGCTGAGAAAGATGGTTTCCAGCTTCATCCATGTCCCTGCAAAGTACATGAACTCATCCTTTTTTATGACTGCATAGTATTCCATGGTGTATATGTGCCACATTTTCTTTATTCAGTCTATCACTGATGGGCATTTGGGTTGGTTCCAAGTCTTTGATATTGTGAACAGTGTCACAATAAACATATGTGTGGATGTGTCTTTATAGTAGAATAATTTATAATCCTTTCGGTATATACCCCATAATGGGATTGCTAGGTCAAATGGTATTTCTAGTTCTAGATTTTTGAGAAATCACCACACTATCTTCCACAATGGTTGAACTAATTTACACTCCCACTAACAGTGTAAAAACATTCCTATTTCTCCACATCCTCTCCAGCATCTGTTGTTTCCTGACTTTTTAATGATTGTCATTCTAACTGGCATGGGATGGTATCTCAATGTGGTTTTGATTTGCATTTCTCTTATGCCCAGTGATGATGAGCATTTTTTCATATGTTTCTTGGCTGCATAAATGTCTATTTTTGAGAAGTGTCTGTTCATATCCTTTGCCCACTTTTTGAAGGGGTTGTTTTTTTGTGTGTAAATTTGTTTAAGTTCTTTGTAGATTGTGGATATTACCCCTTTGTCAGACAGATAGATTGCAAAAATTTTCTCCCATTCTGTATGTTGCCTGTTCACTCATGCTAGTTTCCTTTGCTGTGTAGAAGCTCCTTAGTTTAATTAGATTCCATTTGTTTATTTTGACTTTTATTGCCATTACTTTCGGTGTTTTAGTCTTGAAGTCTTTGTCCAGGCCTATGTCCTGAATGGTATTGCCTAGGTTTTCTTCTAAGGTTTTTATGGTTTTAGGTCTTACATTTACCTCATTAATCCATCTTGAGTTAATTTTTGTATAAAGTGTGAGGAAGGGATCCAGTTTCAGCTTTCTGCATATGGGTAGCCAGTTTTCCCAACACCATTTATTAAATAGGGAATCCTTTCCCCATTGCTTATTTTTGTCAGGTTTGTCAATGATCAGATGGTTTTAGATGTGTAGTGTTATTTTGAGGTCTCTGTTCTGTTCCATTGGTCTATATATCTGTTTTGGTACCAGTACCATGTTGTTTTGGTTACTGTAGCCTTGTAGTATAGTTTGAAGTCAGGCAGCGTGATGCCTCCAGCTGTGTTCTTTTTGCTTAGAATTGTCTTGGCTATATGGGCTCTTTTTTGGTTCCATGTGAAGTTTAAAGTGGTTTTTTCCAGTTCTGTGAAGAAGGTCAATGGTAGCTTGATGGGGATAGCATTGAATCTATAAATTACTTTAGGCAGTATCGCCATTTTTATGATATTGATTCTTCCTATCCATGAGCATGGACTGTTTTTCCATTTTGTTTGTGTCCTCTCTTATTTCCTTGAGCAGTGATTTGAAGTCCTTTTAAAAAGGTCCTTCACATCCCTTGTAAGTTGTATTCATAGGTATTTTATTCTCTTTGTAGCAATTGTGAATGGGAGTTCACTCACAATTTGATTCTCTGTTATTGACGTATAGGAATGCTTGTGATTTTTGCACATTGATTTTGTATCCTGTGTTCTCAGTTCTTTACTGTGATTCTTCCATCTGTTATCCTCAAACTAACTAGGAAGTTTCAGACCACGACAGAATGAGATGTCCAGAACATGCCAGTGGTTTGAGCAGCCCCTAAGATTAAGAATGAGAAGTTTACACTTCCAGGTTCCTTATGAAGAGTAGGATATTTTGATCTTCTTCACTGAAAAGAGACTCTAAGGATTTAAATCTTTGATGATAGTTCTAGCATTCTGACTCTCACAGCATTTGTTGTTTGCTTCACGCAATGTAAAAAATACCAAGGAAAGAGAAATTGCAGTCTTGCTCTTTAGGGAGTTAAAATCTTATAGTGAATAACCACATTGACTTAAAAAAATGGAAAACTTTAAATTAATATGGTGTAATCCACTATATGAGTGCTGAATATATGAACCAAGATTAGAACGAGCTGCAATGAAGAGGTGGGAAGATGTGCTCAGCAGCACCCTATATTATAGCAGGCCCACTTTACTGTTACAATGAGTGTGAATAAACTCAGGAGCATAGAAAACAGTAAAATGTAGTACAATAACTAGAATGTAATTATTTTTTTTGTATTTATTACATTTGTTTTTAATATAAGTTAATTGTAGATTTATATAATTTATTTGTTATTAACGTCTGTGTTTTTTAACCACCCAGCTCTCAAAATTCCTGAAAATGTGGCAATTGGCTCTCATGAGCTGCTATGAACTAGTTTCAGCATGCCCCTGTGCCATGTCTACTTTCTGGTTTTCACTGGTTATGCAGTGACAAGTGTGCACCTAAGCTTTAGATTTAACATGTTCAGAATGGATTAAGTTAGTAAAACTTTTAAACTAGATGCTAAACTACTTGAATGCTGCATGTAAAAGACATACTGGGACCTAATTATATTAGTAATATAGGATTTTTCAATAAAAGGGAAAAAATCTTTGCATAAACAATAGTAACAAATTAGCCACAATTAGGTCATCAAACCATGGCATTGATTAACATATTAGGAAAAATAGACGCACAATTCTGTAATATTACATACATATAATTGAAGATTTGCTTACTAAAAATAAAATTTAAGACAAAGTCTGGCTAACAATTCCTTTTGTTTTCATTTATTCAAAATTTTTAAGTATATACTTTAACTCAAGCACTATGCTGGACACTGGTTTAAAAGGATTTTATGAGTTTAGTAGGAAAAATAGGAAAAATTTAACAAGCAGTTGCAGTATTGCAGGTCCATTGAATGAGGAATGCGGGTGACATAGGAGCACAAGGACTTGGTACAGAAAGTCTTGCCAATACCTCTTCCTACAATCTTAATATTCATTAAAAACCACGCCATCACCATTACCACAGACTCAACCTTGACTCTAATATCTAATAGCCTATGGCCAGAATAAGACTAGAGTATTAGAGAGCCAGATAGTAAGGAAAGGAAATGAGAACAGTTCACATGAAGAGAGCTCTAGGTGAGGCCAAAAATGAAATGTCCTTCAAAAACAGATCCGAGCAAGCAGTTCCCTGCTTGCCAGCAGATAGTGATCAAGAGTCAGTGGTGATTGCATACTGTTTGTGAACAAATTCCTTGTATGAATATAGCTCTTCTTGTTTGAGGATGAATAATGAGTGAAGAAAATATCCCAAAACACAGGCTATTTCAAGGACTAAACAAAAATATATAAGACAGTGATTCAACTCTTGTTTGGCTGGAGTATGTCTTTTGGTATATTTTATTCAAGTATACAGAAGTGATTTATTTTAGGAGTCCGTAAATATCTGAAACATGCTATCTTTGATAAAATGCAATTTGGCTGGGTGACCAAAATTATGTGCATATTCTAAACCCCAGGAGTCTACTAAAGCTTTCTCTATTGATGTCTGGAATTTTGAAAAGCTGTCTAAGGATAACTTGAATTTTGTTTTTTGATAAATTATAACATTTTTTGCATATTCAGTTTCTGCATAGATGCTTGGAGGTATAATTTTTATCTTATTAGATCAGCAGCACTTATAGGATGTGTCTAATTTAGGGGTCTTTTTCATTGCCCCTCCCCCCTCGCCAAATATAATAAAATGTCTTTATACGCTCTGGTATTTTTTTTTTTAACTCAGCAATGTTTTCTTCATTATATTTTTGATTGTTGTTTCTGGTTCAATGGTTCTATAGGAATTATATGTTCTATTTTCCCACAGGAATTATAGTTATATCATAGTCCTTGAAATTCTTGCTTTATCCTATGAATTCTGTGTAACTGCTCAGCTGGCCCACTCACTTGAAGTATTTCTCAACTTACCTCCTCTTTGTCATGTATTTGCATTTTAAGCAGTCTGACAAACTGAAGCCCAAATACAACAATTTTAGACTGGATGAATAAATTTAAACTAGTTGTTTAAAATTTAAAATGATCTATGGATCTTTAAGAAAATCTATATGTTAAGCATTTAAAAAGTTCTTAGTGAAAATATTTGAATATGAATGACTGATTCTTTCTACTAACTCAATTCTTGTTGCAGTCTCCTTTCCTTTCTTTGCTGCAGAAAAACTGCTAACCAAGAAGTTTTCCACATTAGAAGCACAAAATACCCTTCACATAAGTCAATCTATCACATGATCTGCAAAGTAGGTTGAACTTTTTCATATTCACTAAAATCTATCACTTAGAGATATGTGGAAATAGCTTGTGCTTTTGAAACACATTAGAAATGCTATTTATTTTGATTTAGACTCAACCTGAACACTCTGGTATGACAATTTATTTCTAACTCTTTTAATGGAAAGCACAAACATTTAGTTGAACTTGAATCCTGACCATTTGGCAGCTGTTAAAGTTATGGATTTAAAAAATCACTTGTTGATAAAATATTGTGGTTCAGTAGAAAAATATTTTGATCATATTATACTTCAAAATTTGGCTAACTAAAAACATTAATTTTTTTTCTTATTTTTAAAAGTACATTTCACTTTTTCTTATTTTATATCCAAGGCACAACTGTTTCTTCACCTGTTTTCACTTCCTCCCCTCCTGTGTCAGAAGAGCGGAAGTCAGCATTCAATAGCAGTGCTAACTTTTGCCTCTCTTCTTTGGGGATCAAGGGCATGGACCTTGTTATCAGGCAGATTTGGATTCAAGTCCTGCTTCTTCTATTAATAATATATATTACCTGGGCAAATGATTTAATTTCCCTCAGCCATAATTTTCTCATTAGTAAATGGATTTACTTTATGGACTCACTGAGATGCTTCTGTAAATTGGCTATACTGTACCAAACATTGATTTTAGTCTAACACTTCTGTTTTTATACACTCTGGTTAGCAGTATATTTGGTATATAGTTGGCATTTGATAGTGTGAAAGTCTAGTTTTAACTTCAAATGTATTTTTATTTGTGAATAAATGAAAAAAATTTTATTTTCTCTCTTTAATAATTTGCCTTTAGTTAATATTATTTGATTTCCTGTTCCATGCACCTTTCCATTAAAGATATGTTTATTTTTGTTTGCTAAGGCACACATTGTCAAGTATTAAAACAAATAGTTCATGTTCTACAGATGTAAACAGAATAAAAAATATCCTATGAATAAAATGTTTTAAATGTAACAACTAGGCCTTGGGATGTGACATTGCCAGAGTTTTCAAAGTAGAACAACATTTATTTTACCTCAAGCATATTTAAGACTACAAAGTGGGTCTTAGCTGAATGTTAGCATGGAATCTAACTCTGACTGAAACCATGCAGGTGTCTGGCATGTATGCTGAGCCATTTCTAGAGGGCTCTCTGTGGATAACAAATCATTCATGTAGCTCTTTGACAGGAGAAACTCCTTACACTTTCTGCACAGCAGGCTCTAGACTTGCCACATCTGGTAACATTGGAATCCAGTTTTGTTCAAACAACTTCATGTTCTGAAGCAGGAAGAGGTAGAGTAAATGGCTTTCCAGATAATCTATGGTGATCTTATTTGGGGAAATATTTACAAGTAAAATCTCTCTAATTGAGAGAAAGACTCTCTGCATAGAAAATACCAGTTCAAGCCTGTACTTAAAAGCAGACCTTTGGATTAACTAGAGTAATCCAATGCTGCTTTGAAGAATTCCGTAGACTAATCGGTTTTATTCTGTAAGGATATGTCAAGCAAATTCATTGTTACTCTTTACAGCTCTGAAAGATACACACACACGTACACACACATACACATACACACCTATACATAAGCACATATATGTATGTGTGTACACATATAATTTAGGCATATATATATGTCTGTATCTGTATATATTATGCTGAGAATACAGTTATGTGTGTATATATATATGTCTGTACACATATATATATACACACATACATATATGTGTATATACATATGTCTGTGCACATACATATATATACACATATACATATATATAATTGTACTGCATGGCTGCTGAAGAAATTGTACAAAGAGTAGAAAGCCTGTCAACTCCAGCATTTTGTTTTTCCCTTGTGCTTGCAATACCAGGATTATTTTTTAAAGACTCTTTTCCATTTAGTGAAGGCTTATTTAGGTAAGAAAAAGTAATGGTTTCCATAATCACCTACCTGAAGTCCTTCTAAACAGTGCTACATTTCAACATGAATAAATGAAATTACCACTACTGCCCCCTCTCCTCTCAGATGCTGCTCTTGTGGTCACTGATGTGTGACCATTGGTCATAGAAACTGAGTGAAGGTGCAGGTGTCAATCCACATTATCAGCAGATCTATTTTTTTTTTTTTGAGACTGAGTTTTATTTTTGTTGCCCAGGCTGGAGTGCAATGGCACAATTTCGTCTTACTGCAACTTCTGCCTCCTGGTTCAAGCAATTCTTCTGCCTCAGCCTCTCAAGCAATTGGGATTACAGATATGCGCCACCACCCCTGGCTAACTTTTGTATTTTTAGATGGGGTTGCACCATGTTGGTCAGGCTGGTCTCGAACTCCTGACCTTAGGTGATCCACCCTCCTCTGCCTCCCAAAGTGCTGGGATTATCCCAAAGTGTGGGAATAACAGGTGTGAGCCGCTGTGCCCGACCTAGATCTAATAATTTTTGATTGTTAAAAAATAAAACAAGTTATCAGACATCTTTCTTGAATTCTAACACATAGCATCACACATTTCAGGGAATATCTTTCAAAATAATTTTGAAATATGAGAAATACTATACAATATTACTGGGTTACTAAAAATTTCAAGAATGCAAGCGTGCCTATAAGAACCCTGGGGTCTGAAAACGATGAACTGAAACTGGGAGTTATTGGATCTTCTGAATATCCCCAAGGAACGTTCAGGTGCTTTGCTGTCAATAACACATATTTTAAGCCACAGATAGTCTATTTCAAATATAAGATTATGCTTTAATATTTAATATTCTTTTTCAGACTACATTTGTTTCTTCCTCTCTGCCCTCTCCCCTCTGATTCTGATTACACTTCTTTCTCAGGATTATGCCACCACATATCCTACTTTGAACATCATTCACTAATGCAGTGATTCTCAACTAGGGCTGATTTTTACCCCAAAGGAGACATTTGGCAATGTCTGGGGACATTGTTGTTTTTCACTATGGGGTGGGAGATTGTCATCTGTTGGTAGAAGCCAGGGAGACAGCACAACATCTTACAATGCACAGGACTGCCCCTAACAACAAAGGATTATCTGGTACAAACTTTCAAAAGTACCCAAATTGAGAAACCCTACTGTAGTGGAAGGTAAACTGGTTTGGCAATTCGCAGAAAGGCAGAGACAGGCAAGATATCTAGGAGAGAGGACTACACATCTTCCCTAGAGGTAAGGGTGCTAATGTAGTGACCTCGACCACTGCTTCTCAAAGTTTAATATGAATACAAATCGCCTAGGAATTTGGTTAAAATACAGATTTCAATTCAGAATGTCTGAGATGAGTCCTAATATTCTGCATCTCTAACACACTCCCAAGTGGTACTGATTCTACTGGTCTGAGGTCCACATTTTGAGTAGCCATGAGCTAGATAATTCTTCATAAGGCTTCTTAGGAAGAAACCTGATCAAAAGGTTGAGGAATAATTAAACAAATAAGAGAGGAATAATTTTATTATGTTTCAACATGTATCTGAAATACATATATAAGAACTATCATAAGAATTTTGAGCTTTTAATTTATGTAAATATTTTTATTATCAAAGTTATATGCAGAATTAAAAAGGCAAATTGTTCTATAAGACTTTTCATGGAAAATAATAGTCTCTTGATTCCTCTCCACTCTGAATTTCCTTCACCATTACCTGGTGCATTTCTTACCTTTTTCTGTATATCATGTTATTCCCTAATGCCACGTCTTCCTCTTCCTTGGCTAATTTCCTTGTATGATACAATGTATCATCTAGTAACTTCGGGACAAGAGGTACATTGAGCATTTGCATGTTCCTAAATGCCATCGTTTTCCCCTTGCAGTTGATGGATGGTTGGTCAGGATATAGTTTTTTGGGTTGAAAGACATTTAACTGGTGCATTGTCTTTTACATCCTAATACTCTTTTTGGGAAATTCAAATCTGTGCTCTCGTTACCCAAATCTTTCTGGGCTTTGGCGACCCAATCAGCCTGCTTCTAGGCTTTCCTAATTGATGGCTTTTGGGATTCTCTGATAGGGTAAGCACAACCCCACTGTTCCGATGGTTTCACAGCTTCCCACAGTTGCTGAGAGGTCTCCTATTGCCTTTAATCTCACGCCTTTTCCACAAAGGCATCAATCTGCAAGAACAAGATGGATTGAAGAAACAGTATAGAAACCACGAAGAGGAAAGAACGTTGACATTTTCAGGAAAGAAAGGATCTGTCCTGAGCCTAAAATGCAACTTTGGTGCCGTAACTCTGTCAAGTTTCTTAAGAAAAGAGAAGCTAACACTTTTTTGAATAACCATAGGCTGGGTTCTTCACATATGTAACTTTATTTAGTCTCTTCAATAATTTTAATGTAAGATACAGATGCTTAGAGAGATTTATCAGATTACTTTAGGAAAGAAAATGCCGAAATTGAATGCAGATTTCTTTCCCCAGAGACTAGAATAAAAGATCCTCAGTCCAAATAAAAATACAATGTCTAGAACACAGAGAGGAAATCCTAACTCTGCTCTGTCTAGTCATGACTGTGTTCTGACCAATACAACAGGGATTTTTGCACCTTTACCCATTGTTCCAGGTGATTTAAAGCCTTTTGATACAAAGTATTTTTTTGTCCTCAGTTTCATAGACTAGATACATGTCTATTATATAGACTTCTTAAGCTAGCACAGAATCTTCTTTAGAAAAATCCTTATAAGTTTGTGTTTTTTCCTAACTGAGGTAATAATTTTCTGTGGCACCAGTAGTGGTGAGGTTTGGGAATGCGCCTATTGGATAATTTGTTATTACATTTTCTTACTCTTTCTGAATACTGAATATGAATCTCTACATTCCCATTAGCAGCCATCAGCAGTGTGATGTTTCTCAGAGAAACTTGAATGAAACTGGGAAACAAAAATCACAAAAAGTAAGAACGTCAGAAGAGCAAGGCAGGAAAAACCTCGCATCCTTAATTAAGAGTAAAGATGACATCTGAGAAATAAAGAAAAAAATCTTCATTATGGGTGGAGAAGTTGGGAAAAGTTCATTCATTGTGTATAGAACTCATCAATGGAAAAAATATACAAAAACTGTGTGATGGTCCAACCACGGGCTGTCATCAGACACACGGAGTCATCTGGTAAAAACTTGTGGCTGGACAGGATGTGTTTCATTGGCGGATGGGACTCTTCAGGGTTTATGGCCAACTTAGGATTCTCCTTCAGCTTTCAAGTTGTGCTCCACAATTTTCCAGTGACTCTACAAGCAGCAAAATCCATAAGCAAAATGTTTGAGCTAAAAACATAATCACCAATAAATATTTAATATTCTGTTGTTATATTTTCTTCATGCATGACATTTTAGGCAAAGAAAGCCTGAAAAATTTAATTTCACTATGTTCTTGAATGATAGGATATGTCTGAGTTTTACTTCTAATATATGGATTATTTGGTAAGGTATATTCTGATTTTCCTTCTCTTGTTGTGGCATTTTTTCACCATGATATTAGTAGGGAAAATAAAATGTGATTTCTACAGATATAAAGATGGATTACATATAAGTCAACACATAGAATATAGCTTTTGGCTTCTTTCTTGTGATTTAGCTGTTCTGTGCCTGATTTTTTTTCCTTTGGTGGACCCCTCTCCACACAAAAAAATCTGACCTCAAATAAGAAAAAAAAAATTTTCTATAATCTGCTCCAGAAAAAAAATTACTGGAAACCTTTGAATTATTTTTTAACCACTCAAAATATGATTAATTCATGCATGCAAGGAGAAAATTGGAGAAAAAAATGATTTGTCCAAACTACACAAGAGATACTATTGAAATCTTGAACATTGTACTCCAAAATGGTGAGCTGATCAGAAAATATGGAGATTACAAATTATACATTAAATAAGGAACATATTGAAGTATAAATATGAAATTATAATATTTTAGGCTAAAAATGATTTTTTAGACTGTAGTTGCAGAAGCAACTGGTAATTTGACAGTCTCCCTTGGGATAGTTGATGAATCTGAGTGAAAATTCAAGTAACTTAGAAACCTTAGTGAAAATTCAAGTGACCTCTGCCCTTCAAGTCCGAGGATGACAATGTCTCAATGGATACCTTGGAGAATTTAGAGACTCCTTCAACTTCAGTAAACTCTGCAGTTAAGGTTGACTATCAAGATGCTGACCTTTGAAAATGAATGAGACCAAGCGTGTGAGTGAACAAGTACATGGTGAATATACCATGGAGCCTTTGGCACCAAGAAGAAACTACAAGATCACCAAAAATAGCAGTAAGATGATCCACTTCACAATTTGTACTAGGCTTAAGCACCATGAGGGATTGATCATCTCAGATTATTTGAGAAGGAAATGCACATTTCCTCTGCTGCTTAGAATCTGGGCTGTGATCCGTCTGGGCAAAACCAAGAATTTGGAGGTCAACTTGTTGTATAAAGTAGAATAGGAATAAAATTTCATCTTCCTCAGTATGAACATAAGTTCTGATGAGGTCACCATGGGGTTCCAGGGATAACAATGAAATCGCTCAACTTTGGTGAGTCTGTTCTTTCATTGCTGAAATACAGATATAGGAAATGTAATAACTCACGTTTGGTGGGTGCTGTGGAGGTCCCTGTTACCTGTTCCAAATGACAGTGCTCTGTTAGCTCAGCCATCATTCTCCTCCCTCTTTCTCTCTTTCTTCCTTTTTTTTTCTATAGGGCATATACAATTACATCTTTGAGGGGAAGTTCTCATTCTTAGGAACTGTTTTTCTGTTTAAAATTAAGTAACAACTTTTAACCGTCAATTAATTATGAATGGAATCGCAGTGATATGCTGCTTATTGAAACTGATCTCATTAGCACCTTTAGCTTTGGCAGTATTGGTTTGAGCCATATTGAAGGAAAATGGGATTTTATCAATTTTTTAAAAAATTAGGCCTAGCATGGTGGCTCGCGCCTGTAATCCCAGCACTTTGGGAAGCTGAGGCAGGCAGATCACCTGAGGTCAGGAGTTTGAGACGAGCCTGACCAACATGGTGAAACCCCATCTCTACAAAAAATACAAGAATTAGCGGGGCGTGGTGGCTAACACCTGTAATCCCAGCTACTTGTGAGGCTGAAGCAGGGGAATCGCTTGAACCCAGGAGGCAGAGGTTACAGTGACCTGAGATCGTGCCATTGTACTTCAGCCTGGGCAACAAGAGCAAAACTCCGTCTCAAGCCAAGCAAAAAAATTAATAAAATGTATAATTGTACTTTTCTTCCAATTAAACTACATGATATGATATGAGAGATTAAGTGTATATTTCTGGGATATTGATGCTTGCCACTTTTGTAACAGCCCTGCTCTACACATGAATCTGTCATACTAGATAACTAAGAAAATCACGCATTTTGAGGACAGGGCTAGATTCAGGTTTTGTACAGCCTACAGATTCATAATGTGGAGTGACCCTATGTGAAAAATAATAAGAAGAAGAATAGGGTCTTAGAAGTCTGCACACATGAAGGGCCTTAAAGCTTAAATTTTGTTAACTTTGCAGAAAATATGCCTCTTCCTGGGATTTGGTATTTTTTGTTTTTTCTGCAATCAGAGCAAAATGAAGATTCTAATATATGGGTATTTTCCTCACTTGGAATTCTGAAAGGATTTTGTTTTGTTTTGCAAGGAAATATTGAATTGTGGCTTTTCTTCCTACAATGTTTTTTGCTTCATTAATATCAAATTTAATCACTGCTGTTCTTTCAGTGACCCTAAGAACAAAATAATGGTAAGTCTAATTTTGAAGGTATTTTAAATGCAATTATATCAAGTATCTGGGGCACAAACAAATCACATAAGTCAAATGCATAGATATGAGCAAGTTCACACACGTGAGATGCGAGATGGTGACCGTTTCACCCTAAGAGCTGCCGAGGTGATACGGATTGTAGTCCTCCTTGGTTATAAAATGCTTCCTGATTTCCGAGACGTTACAATATGAGGAATATATACAAGTTAGAATTGATGAAATAAATAATTCTCTTTGGCTTGGATTTATAGTTTGAATTTTCTATTGAAACTTTAAAATTTTAATGACTTTTTAGAGCTTCATTGAGATATAACTTTCAACTCATAAAGTTCACTTAAATGTTTATGATTTAATGATTTTTAGCACATTTATAGGCTTGTGCAAGGATCCTCATAATTTTTAGAATATTTTTATTATCTCTTAAAAAAGCATGTATCCATTAGCAAATGCTCTCCTTCCCCTGACTTTCTCTCCCAGATTTAATGACTATTTTATTTAAATATTTTAATATGCTTTATTTACATGTCCACTTTTTAATTTTGCCTATTTTTGTTTTATAATTTGTTGCTTAAATTTTTAAAATGCTATTTGAGGACCCTAAACTCTGATTGATATTTCATTTCCATTTGAGAAAGCAAGTCTTCTCATTGTTACTTTTGTGGTCTTTCTTGGCACTAGTTTTCATCACATTTTAAGATACGGGTGAGTACAGGACTATCTTGTGTCAAAGTTTGTTCTTCCCTCTCCCTTTTTCTTTGAGCTCATTCTTATGTCTCTGTTGGTCTTTGAAGTTACCTTCTTATTGCCAGCTTCACGCCCCATCTGAAAATAACCGTATCGTAGACTCAGGCACTGAACTAGTGGGTAGCTCAGGTGTATGTTGTGAAGTTAATTTTGCTTCTTCTAGTTTATAGATGTAGATTTACTTATGCCATAGCCTAGAGATAATATGGCCAGTTGGTTTAACTCCTTCTTATAAAGGAAGAAGCTTTACTTCAGTCCCTAGTATTAAACACTGGGCCTGATTCTCACTGCAATTTTAATACTGTTATCTATAGAGGATGAATTTCCGGCAGCTTCTTCTGCCTTCAGACCTAGAATTGACGTCAGCAGACGTGGATGCAGCCCTGCTTACCATCTTAAATGTTTATTCCATTTCTTGTCGTGACTACATTTATTGTATTTTAAATCGTATTTGTATCTCTACTTTTAAAGGTGCCATCTATTAACTCTATGTGTGTCACCGTGTGTGTATGTATGTGTGCATAGGGGTTATTTGTATCTGGTACCTCAAAGCAAGACATTAAAAGACTATTATAACTCAAAATCAGGAAAGTTTCTAAGCTGTCACATGATCCTGGAGCTACAGGCTTCTCTCTGATTGCCTCAGGAATGTTTTAGATGTGCTCTGCTGTTGATATGTTTGAATAATTACATCTTTGATTTTTTTTTAAGTCTAGTTTTTAGTTTCTGGTTATGGTTTGTCAAAAAATAAAAATCTGATAAAACTTTTATGTGTGACCTAGAAAACATAGTTTTGTTGCTTTAAAAATGACTATATCAGTAGTATGTAGGATGCTTTAAAGTGAAAGAATGTAAGGTTACAAAATTTGATGTTGTTGTAGCAACATGAATTATTAAGGATCTGGAAAGATTGTTAGCAATGAAATGATGACACTGAATACCAAGAGAAATGGATGAATTATTAGCTATCCTAGGACTGGAAAAAATGATGACAATTGTCTAATTCTCACTTTCTCTATCATTTAATTCATCTCTCCTAGTTTATGAGTCTAATTTTATTAAAGACAAAAAAAAAATAAAGACACAGCCCATAGAAGGTGATCAAGATTAGTGAAACTAAGAAATAGACATACAGGATCCAGGATTGAAGCCAGGTAATCAGGTTTCAATGTACAATTCATTTCAGTATTCTATGAGGCTGTAAAACATTTTTATTTTTTGAATAGACCCTCCTTTGAACAACCTAAAATGCACTCTTTATTCTTTCACATTATCCTGTTACATATGAACTATTCCCATGGCCCTTATCAAGTTATTCTCTGCCTTAGATGGTTTCCCACTTTAGGACATTTATGTCAGCTTCATGGGTGTAAGAACACTGAACAGACATGTGAGAGCATTTTATACCTGGGATATTTTCATTTCTTGCAGAGGTATAAGTCAGCCTTGCCCTGGAGACTAGTTTTAGAATGTTTTGTGTTCTGTTTTGTTTTGTTTTCAGGAAAGTGAGATCAAGTGGCAAAGCTATTAGGCTTTGCTCATTACTAAACAAAAACTGGAACTCACGTCTCTTTGCACAAACCTTCTACAGGGTTTTCCTTCTTTAGTTTTGCTGTTTCCTCATGGGGAATATTGTCTCCTTTCTGACTAAATCTTTCATGTAACTCATCCTGATAAGGGTAGCCCAAATTGCTTTTTCTCGTTCTTTCCTATTAGTTAGGTAGCTAAATGAATATTTTGGGGTTTCATTATGAACTGTCCTATTATTTAATAGACTTTCTCATTAGTCTTGTTCCCACTTAGACTGTCATACACATTAACTTTAGGTATCATTGCAAGCATTAAAATGTGGTACTTTTAGCATATAATTTGATGTGTTCTGACAAATGTATATACCTTAATCAAGATAATGAACAATTTGCTCACCCTGCAAAGTTTCCTGTGCCACTATTTAGTGCATTCTCCCTAACCCCATTCACAGTCAAGCACTAATCTGCTTTTTGTCACTCTAGATTACTTTGCATTTTCTGTAAACAGAATTAGACTATATTCTCTTTTAAAAAGTCTAGTTTATTTTACTCAGCACAATGTTTTGAGATATGTTGTTGCATGTCAGCAGTTAATTCTTTTTATTGCTGAGTGGTATTCCATTGTGATCTTTTCTTCTATATTATCTAATCTACTGTTTATCCCATCCACGAATTTTCCATTGTGGACATTTGTTTTCATTCTTTTATTTTCAAATAGCTTTCATGTCCTCATACTATTTTTCTTTTAAGTCCTTAAGTATATTTTGGCTAATACTTTAACAACTTTCACTTTGAGGTCGATTCTATTGACTGATTATTTTCCTACTGGCAAGTTACCTTTTCCTGCTTCGTGGTCTATATAGCAAATTTGATTTGGTACTATCTATTGTAAATTTTATGCATTTCAGTGTCTGAATTTTTACCTTTTTAAAAAGAATGTTAGACTTTGACCTGGTCGAAAGATAAGTTACTTACAGGTAAGTTTTATCTTTGTGCATCTTGATGTTAAGTTTTTACAAGACAGTTCTATAATAACCTTATTCTAGAGATAATCAAACCCCATGACTATGGTCCAATGTTTTTGGTGCTTTCACTAAATATGCTGGGTGACCCATGAGACTTCTCATTCTGGTTAGTTGGAATCCAAATGTCCCCTTGCCCTTTTCTACTTCTGGAAATTTGTGTATCATATAGCTCCTTAATCATAATTTTCTTGGTCTTACGGAGTTTAAGCTATACGTACCTATATATACCTGGGTCAGCATTTAATGCAGATTCAAAGAGATTCCATTCTAATTTCTGAATCTTATTTGCTGTGTAGTCTCCTGTAGTTTTATCTGTCAAAATTTTGATTTTAAACATTGTGTACTGAGTTATAACATTTCCATTTGATTATTTTTAATGTTTTTTATAGCTCTCCTTTAATTGTCTATCTCTTTACAAATCCAATGTTTTCAAATCATTTGATGGAACAGAGTTATCTTTGACAGCATGTTTAGGGTATATTTGTTGTTTTTTCTTTTTGTTCTGTCTTGTTTTTTGGGGGGGAGGGGACACAGGGTCTTACTCTGTCACCCAGGCTGGAGTACAATGGGACGATCTCAGCTTACTGTCACCTCCACCTCCTGGATTCAAGTGATTCTCCCCGCTTAGTCTCCCAAGTAGCTGGGATTACAGGCATATGTCACCACTTCTGGCTAAGTTTTGTATTTTTTGTAGAGACCCATGTTGGCTAGGCTGGTCTCAAACTCCTGATCTCAAGTGACCCACCCACCTTGGCTTCCCAAAGTGCTAGGATTACAGGCTGAGCCACTGTGCCTAGCCATGTTTAGGCAATATTTGTGTCATTGCATGTGTTAAGGGTTATGGTTGGAGGAGGCTAATTAGTTGTATCCATCCTTTTCAGGTTCCAATAAATTGAGATATAGACAAGCAATCAGATTATGGTGAAAATTCAGCTTTAATAGTGGTGAAGTTTGATTGAAGAATATAGCTTGGACTAGTAGTAAAAATCAGTTGCATACTGTGACCCATCCTGTCCTAGGCCGTACAACTGGAGGGTTCTTCGTGCCAATGGGAGCTAATAAAATGCAAAGGGGTGGGCAAGGAGGAGGTGGCAAGTTCCTTGTAGAACCAAGGGGCTCTGTCAGGCACTAATATTGTCCATCTCCTAAGGTCACATGTTTATGGAAAAGGATGAATGAGTGGTGGAGATGCAATAAAAATTTCTTCCCAAGGACTTTACAAAGACAGTGGAAGACTGAGGAGAGACTGAAGGGAGTGCAAGGAAACCTTGTCTCTTCTGCTGTCCATCTTGTTCAAACAAAGTTGGCTGAATTAAGGCTCTGTTTGTTACCTGTCAATCACAATCCATTATGAAATATAAAAAAGAAAAATGACTAGCCATAAAAAGTGTAGTGAAATTGTGTGGAAAGTCAAGTTAGTAACTTTTGCGTTAATATTTGCATGTTTGAATTTTTCAAGTATCTTGGAGTTTTTAAAAAGTTCAATCATCAGAATAATTAGTTGCTATATTTATATTGTAAAAGTAAATATAATGGAATTTTGTCTAAATTGCTTGTAATTTAAAATTATGGATTCTTATAGTAAGCTTTATTATATTTTATTAAATTTATATTTGATTACATATTTATATTTAGTTATATATTTAATTTTAAATTATGCATTTAATTTTTATTATATTATTATTTATTGGCTGAAGGGAGAAGAAATACATATTACAAATCTGAAACCTGTCTAACAATAAAATTCAGATATTAATATGCATATATTTATATAAGGTTACAGTTCAATGTTGAGCTCATTTAAAAAACATTTAATAGACATAACTGACAGAGTGATGATGAATGCCCACAAAAAATAACACACAAACTATCTAGTGTTAAGAAGAGTATACACCAAAATCTTGAAAAATAATATTTAAATCCATTTTTTAAATTACAGAGAAAGGACAGTAGAGTCATAATTGCAGTAAATATGTAAATCTATAACTCACTGTTTTTCCTTTAACATAAGAAGTGTATATACTTCAATTTCTTATGCTTCAGTTTAAATGATTCTAAATTGCCACACTGCCCAGATTCCTGCCTCAATAAATAAACTTATCTAAACATCTCATTTTTAAAAACAAAATTTTCACTCAGGCAATTTACTAGAGGCATTTAGGCTCTGATAAGTGCCAATATTTACTAGTTTACATTGGAACCATGAATCATGTATTTGGCTAATGAAAAAGTCGTTATCATTATATTAAAAGTACAATTACAGTTTTCTACTCCTACAATATAGAAGTAATATCAAAAGTTAACTTTCTCCAATTTCTTCAGTCATTTTTCAGTCTCCATGAACATCTCCTGATTGTGTCATCCTCATCCTAGCAGTAGTCATTCTGATATTGTTTTGATCGTTCTTAATATTCCCAAAACAAGAAAATCACTTCTATGTGGTTTTGATTTTCCAGTTAAATAACGCTATAGACCAGAGGCTACTTTTGCTCCCTGTTTTGAATCAATAGTAACAATCTGGTCTGTTGATGGAAATCACTGTGTTGAAGTGGCTTTGGTATGCTGGACATCAACATAAAGCTGTGGGCAGATTCATTCAGTGCATTGTGTTTCTAGTTGATGAGAGTTCCTAAGGTTTCTCCAACTATTGGTTATGTCAAGTGCTTTTGGCAGGTACGTACTACTGAATAAAGAGCTGTGATTTGCAAATCACCATGCTAGACTCTGGGGAGTAAATAAAGATTGATATAAAAATAGTGCTCTCTGCCTACAAGGTGAAATTAACTGAAAAGGGATGTGGGGTGAGACAGAGCATGTAGGCTGAAGAGGAAAATGGGAAGCAGGCAGCTTAGCTTTTCAAGAGAGCAGCAGTGGAGACTTGTGTAATGTAATGCCTCCCGTCATGTTGAAAGAAATTATTTCAGTAGATTTGCAATTATGACTCTGAATTGCATCCATATGAAAGCACAATTATGGAGAAGTTGTTGCCTTTACCTCACTATCTCATTACCATTGGTAAGGGACTTAGGGTGTCTTGAAATGGGTGAGCTAATTTATTCATTAGTCCGCTAATGCATATACTCATCCTCATCCAATTATCCATCTGTTTGTTATTCCAAAGTTTGTTGAGTTCTGATCTAGTTATTAGACATACAAAGTTCTGATCTAGGTATTAGACATACAAAAGAAATTTGCTGGGCGAGGTGGCTCACACCTGTAATCTCAGCACTTTGGGAGGCTGAGGTGAGTGGATTGCCTGAGCTCAGGAGTTCAAGACCAGCCAGCACAGCATGGCAAAACTCTGTCTTTACTAAAAATTACAAAACTTAGTCGGGCGTGGTGGCACTCATCTGTAGTTCCAGCTACTTGAGAGGCATGAGAATCGATTGATCTCGGGAGGAGGAGTCTGCACGAGCCGAGATTGCACCACTGCACTCCAGCTGGGTGACAGAGCAAAACTCTCTCAAGAAAAAAAAAAAAGAAATACAAAGGAAATTCAAATGTCATGTTTATTGTCATGAAAAGTTTTATAGTCTACAGTAATTTACCTTAAATAAGAACAAGGCCAGTCCTTGCATTAGGCAACTAGTAATGATCCAGGCCAGTTCACTGCCCTGAGGTATCCACAGCAGCACTTATTTTTCACTATTATCATTCCAGTCTTTCAGGACCTCAATGTCTTCCCTTTCTATAAAATTCTTTTTAAAACAGAAATAATCCTTGGAGAAACCCTACATTCACATATTGCTAGGTAATTTAAATGATTGAGCAACATTTTGGAAAGAACTGATTAGATGGTTTGGAGTAAGAATGGCCAAAATAAGCTTCCAGAGCAAGGCACAAGGGCACTAACAGAAAAGGCAGAAGTGCCAATTCATTTTGATATATTTTACTGTTCTATGAAGAAGAAAATGACAACCAAAAATAAATGATAATATCACCATATAGAGAAAATCATTAAAATGCCATTTTAGAAGTAGTATTATCAGTGAAAAAATGTTTGTTTACAATATGTCATAAAGTGAAAAAAGAACTGTTAAAAAGTACCACATTGTGATTGTATATTTTGTTGAAATATGTGTATACACATATGAATAGAAAAAAATGGAAAATATATAGACTAAAAAATGTGTTAGCACTGAAGAGTTGAATAAATTTGTACTTAATATTTTAAAAATTTTTGGAGCATATATTACTTCTGTAATCTTTTATCATGTAAATGTTTTAATTGAACTACAATAAAAAATTTACAGAAGTACATAAATCATAAGTGTATAGATCAGTGGCTTTTTAAGAATTAAGTATGCCAAAGTACGCAACTCCCAAATCAAGAAGCAGACTTTATCAGCACCTCAGAAGCCACTGCTTCCTCATCCCTGACCTCTCGCAATTTACTACCCTGTAATAATTTTATTAAAGGATTTTAACACCAGTCTTGGGTAAATGTCGTATGTGAACATGTGGTATTATGTTTGTGTGCAAATCACTAAATTTGTCATTATCCTCATACATATGGAGTACACAAAATTTAAAATATTTAATTAAATAAAAATTTGTGAATGTATTTTGCAATTCCTAAAATACATTATACAAACACAAATGCTAGTAATTACTATTTTAAACTTCTCTGACCTGGTACACAAAGCCCATTAACTGTCTCTATTTATGATTTCCTTCCTCGCTCCTTTTTCTCTTATTCCTCCCTTCCTCTCTCTCTCTCTTTCTTTCTCCTTTTTCTTCTTGCTTTCTCTCTTCCTCCTCTCTCTTCCTCTTTTCCTCCTCTTTCTTTCTCTTCTTTTTTCTTTTTCTTTCTTTCTTTCTTCCTTTCTTTCTTCTTTCTTTTATTTTGCAGTCGACTAAAATATATTTCACATAATCTCAGTTTATTCGTGTAGCCCACAGAACCTAACAGAATGTGTAGCTCAAGGCTCCTCGCCTGATGGCTTTTCTGTGTTCTAACTTAGTGACCACATTTGACCATTTTTGTCCAAGTGGTTTACTAACCTGGAAGGATTACAGTTTAGTTTGGATGCTCTTTTATTAAAGAATCTGTGCCTGTCAGCTTCCCAAACCGGTCAAGTCAGACCAAATCCCCGTGAGAATATGCACACATGCAAATAATATTTGTAGAGGCTCTCAGAGTTAATGAATGTGAAATCCACAGCAGTCTCTCAGCTGGGTAACTAGCTTTCTGGATGGATGTCAATTTTAACCTAGTAATTACTTCTCCATATTTTTCCTCATTCCTCTAAAGGCAGAGTCTTTTCAAAACCATGACAGCCATACATTATTTGAAATCATGGTTCTCAATCTTTGAATTAATCAAGGAAAAAAAGTAAATTTTGCCAATTTTGAAAATGTATTACATTATTATATATGGTAAACATAAAAGGAAGTCAGTTATGGGACTATGGAAGATACTAACCAGTAGCCAAACAAGTGCATTTTTAAAATCTCCTTCTTTGATAAAAAAGTTTAATGGACAAACTATGGGGCCAAATTATATCAAAGTGATCTTCTACAGAGCTTAGGAGGCTTTAAAAAGAATGAAAATGAATTAGCTCTATATATACTGATATAAAAGATCTTCATAATATGTTACTATTAAAAAATATTTGCATGAGAAATAGATTTGATATCCTACCTTTCATGTAAAGGATGGATTGATCTATCAATTGATAAATAGATCCACATATGCACTGTGTATTTGTTGAAAACAATACCAAAACTTGGAAAGAATGGGTAGAAATAGAGAGCAGATTTATGTTCTTACCATATGTTCATCTGTTCTCTGTATTTTATACCATGTTTATTCATTATCTCTACAAAATCATATTTTTAAAAAAAGAAAAGAGTGCTTTGTACTATACAACTTGGGACTTTAAGATCAAAACCAAATTGATAACTCAGAAAATAGAGTCCCGATCCAGACTCCAGGAGTGGGTTCTTGTGTCTCGTGCAGGAAAAAATTTGAGGCAAGTCACAGAGCACAGTGAAAGAAGCAAGTTTATTAGCAACTACTTTGTTAAAGGTAAAATGTACTCAGGAAGCAGGAGGAGGGATGTGACATCCTTTGTTATAAGTGTCTCTATTGATAAGAAATTTTAAGGATCTATAATCCTTGAACTTGAATGTGCAAATGTGCTCATTAAAGATAGTGGCTATTAGTGTTACTGATGACCATTAATCCTTCAACCTAAGCTTGCTCATTAACATAAGCTTTAAGTAAAGTGGACAATATTTTTAGGACATCTGGACATTCTTCTTGGTTGGTGAGAGATATTCTGTATGGCCATGCATATTGTGTAATTCTAATTGGTGGTCAGCTTGGGATGTGGCTATTTTCAGACCATAAGTATTAACCTTATAGATGCCTTGTGAGTACTTAGTTTCTCACTTCAAGATGGAGTCACTCTGGTCATGTTTTATTAAAACAGAGTCCTGATAAGCAGGAGTTCCTCTAACACCTTGATTCAAATATTTAAACCTTGTTTCCTGATGAAATTATCTTCTTTCCACTTCATCGCATTGTCACTCTGGGCCACAGGTCTTTCAGAAACCATTTTTACTTGTTTCTTCCCAAGTGTTTTTCCTAATACATGTTAATTATTGTCTGTGACCAATCACCAGGCATGTCAAAGGCAATGGACCCAATTAATGAAGGAGCTTTGGATTCACAATAGTTTTTTGTATTGTCCCAATTGATGTCAGAGGCTACATACAAAAGTCAGTAAATCAATTACCTAATCACTTTATAATCTTTTCTATGCATGCACAAAGTAATGGTCAGTATTTCCATATCCTATAGGCTCTGTTCTGGATCATTCCATGGTAAAAACTTTGGTATCATTTGGTGTTTAGTATTCTGCATTTTAGTCCCCACTTCAAACAACCAAACTTATTTCCAGCAAACATTTTGTTTGCTATTTCTAGATTGTTTGTGTGTCATCTAAAAATGATTTAATAAAATATAACTCAAACAAAATAATTAGAATTAAGGTTTCTGCCTTTCTACTTGCTTACTCTTGTAAATCTTATTTTTCTATGCCAGTGAGACCTCTTTAACTGGTTTTTCAACTAGCTATTAGCTTTTTATCAATTCCATGGAGGTTTTAATCTGCTTTTCCAGCACTGTTAACTCTCAAACTCGGACATTTTCTCTTATTTCTGCCATCTTAATCACCCAAATTTATACAATAAAACTTCGTCCCTCCTCCTGGCTGTTATAAGCGAATGAGACCATCACAAAAGCTTTAAAACTGTTTCCAGGATAAATACATAGTCTAAACTGGACAGGGATTACCAACAGCACGGGGCATGTGGAGGCGCCCTTAAAGGAGGATGGGTACGAATCTTGAAGACTGATGTGGCACGTTTGATCAAATGTAATTAAATATTCAGAACAGTAAGAAAATTACAATTTTTTATTAGCTTGGTTTAGTAATACAAATCACGAAGAGTCAGGGTCAAAAAATTTCAAAGCTTAAAAAATTTGGAAAGATAATTTTTACTTCTTGGTAACATGTAACAGCTAATGTCAGAACAATATTTCTATTAAAACACACACACACACACACACACACATACACACACAAAACCCTAAATAAATTACATAAATCATTTTCCAGAGAGAACTTTACAAAGAATGAGCACCAGATAAAATAGTGTTCCAGGGAGTGAAGAACTTTCTGTGCTCTAATGGATTTTCAACCCCACCCACCACACCCCTGGCCCAGGGGTTATTTGCTGGTTCTGTGGGCAAACTAGTGGTTGAACTTAGTCCTGACAGACAGCCTCTGTTGGGAGGAGAAGAAGCTGAAGTAGCAATTTTAGTGGTCATGTTAAACTAGAATAATAATTTGGAAACTTGAGGCTGATATTACCCAAGGGTCATTTGCTGAATCTGGGGCTCTGTGGAAGGCAAGGGAGTTGGGATTAGCCTTCTAAAAACGCAGAGTGAAATCTCTGGCAATTTTACATAGTTTAGGAAGCCAACATTATGGGGAGAAGAGGACAGCCTGAATCTCATTTCCAATTTCCCCCTCAAGATACTCACCAGATTTTGAAGCCATATTGTTAAGATGTTGGAAAGTTGTGATGGAAATTGTTGATACTCGGAGCTTAATCTTCTGCAGAATTTTGAGACTGATGAGATAGATACTTGCTAATTTCTTTATCTAAAACAAAGGAGTATATACTAGAAAACAGTGTTGACTTGGAAGTAGATAGATCCAAACAAAATCTCAAAGCCAATCTGGAGATAGTTTATCCTTGGATATAGTTGATAGAATCAGCAACTCAAATTATTGTCTAACAAAAAGAGAAACTCTCTAGTGGGATATAACATCATATGGCATTTCTGAGGTTTTTTTAATATATACAGTGTTTGTCTTGTGATCAAATATCTATAATAATCAGATAGTTACAAAAATATGATTATCAGTGGGGGAAAAAATAAACAGCAGTAAAGACATAGGTAATAGAGATGTTGTAGTTAGCAGTCAATGACTTTAAATAAATATGTTTAAATATGTTCAAGAAATATGTTTGAAATTTATTCAAGAAAATGGAGAAGAAGTTGTACAAAATAAATGAAAGTATAAAAATATCATCAGATAATTATTAATAGAATGAATCAAATTTATAATCCACAAGTAAAAAAATCTAAAATTATCAAGTAAATAGATGAGTTTATCAGTAGATTGTGAAATTGCCTCTGTAAACTTTATAAACTTAGGGAGGAAGGGAGGGAGATATATGAAAGTAAGCCAAGCTTACAGCACACTCACCATTAATTATTAGGTCAGCTTGCTCTTGGACCCACTTCCTCATAGTTGTTTTCCTACTGTCCCAGAAGCATGAAAACCTTCTCACAAGGTTGTAGATCACCTTAACTGCTCTATAGACAACAGCATGAACACTGTGAAATGTAAAGTTTTTCATTTCAGATATTCTTTCAGGTCCTGCATACCAGCAAAACTACGGAGGTAAACTGGTCTGAAGGATGCCATGAGAAGCTGACTCACCAAAGAATGCAGTTTCCACATGCTAAAGATTTTATACCCCTTACCCTGACTGATCCATGATCCCAATTTTTCAGCCCCTCACCATCCACAATCCCCTTAAAAATCCGAGCCCAGAACTCCTCGGGGACAGGGAGTTGAGGGTCTCCTCCCATTTCCTTGCTTAGTTGCCCTTTGATACTTAAACTCTTTCTTTGCTGTAAACTCTGCTGTCTCAGTGTATTGGTATGTCACTACACAGTAGATATAGGACACTGATGGTCCTGTAACAACTGCATGCATGAGAAGACAAGATTAGTAAAGTAGAAAAATGGCTAATAAAAACATATCTGAATAGAGGCACACAGAGTAAAAAGCACAGAGCAGAGCTAAAGTATCAGACATATTAGAATAATATAACATACATCTAACTAATGTGCCAGAAAAAAAGAGAGAACAAGACATAAATAATGTTGAGAAGTTAACATCCAATAATTTTTCAAACCACTGAAAGATATCAACATTTATATCCAAAAAACCTCAGGAAACCCAGAGTAGGCTAACTAAAAAGATAACCACACATGGATATAAAGTGATCAAATCAATGAAAACCAAAGGCAGAGAAAAATCTTAAAAGCAGTCTGAAGACAAGATGTATTTTAATCAAAGAAGCAAAAATTATTAATTTCTAAAGAGAAACATTGAAAACTGGAAGATAATATAATGACATTGCTAGGTGCTAAAAGAAAATAATTATCAAACCATAATTTAATATTCTGTCAAGTTATCTTTCAAAAATGAAGGTGAAATAAAGCATTTTCAGACAAAGACTGAGAGACTTTATCAACATTCAGCTTGTACTAAAGAAAACAACTGAAAGGATTTTTTTAGGCAAAAAAAAAAAAGTTCAAAACACAGAAAAGCCGGAGAGAATAAAGAACAAAAAGAGAGTAAATTTCTGTAATCCCAGCACTTGGAAGGCTGAGGCAGGCAGATCACCAGAGGTTGGGAGTTCCACCAGCCTGGCCAACATGGTGAAACCTGTCTCTTCTAAAAATACAAAAATTAGTTGGGCATGGTGACACACACCTGTAGTCCCAGATACTTGGGAGGCTGAAACAGGAGAATCGCTTGAACCTGGAAGGCAGAGGTTGCAGTGAGCAGAGATCATGCCACTGTACTCCTGCCTGGATGACAGAGCAAGACTCCATCTCAAAAAAAAAAAAAAAGTACATATGGTGGTTGAAATAAAAGAATATTAACTATAAAAAATACTTACCGCTATGTCTAAATTAGATATAGAATTTAAATGCCTGACAACTATAATGCAAGAGGTCAAAGTTTGGGAAAATAAGGCTTACAGGTTCTATGTTTTTCGCTGTATCAAGAAATTGGCAAATTTCTTTGCCATTATCGCTGTGATTCTTCTAAACTTCTCTTTTTGATTTCTGACAGTCTGCCCAATGACTTTTAAATGACAATAGATGACTCTTAACCCCATTCCAATGATGGACTTGCTTTCTATTAATAAAGAATATTTTGCCACTTCCGCTTTCGTAGTTACAATTGAGTTACTGACTACATACAGTTTGAATATCACCCCAAAAACCGTGCATTGGAAACTGAATCCCTAATTGAAACAATGTTAAGAGGTAGGACCTAATGAGAAACCAGTTATGTCATGAGGCCAGAATGAACAGATTAAGGCCATTATTGCAGGAATGGGTTTCTAAAAAGGGTGAGTTCAGCCTCTTTTGGCTGTTTCTCTTCCCCTGTATTTACCCTGGCACCATGGGATAATACAGCAAGAAGGTCTTTACAAAATGCCGACACCTTTTTATTGGACTTCCCAGCTTCCAGAACTGTGAAACAATACATTTTATTCATTATAAATTACTCAGTCTGTGGTATTCTGTTATAGCTGCATAAAACAGACTATTACCAAAAAAAATCTGTTTTCTTCAGAAATGGAATATGGTAGAGATGCATTATTTATACCGAAGTAACTTACAATGTGCCATTGCATTGTAAACTCTTAGCAGGTTCTTTTTCTTTATTCTGTATTAAAGCCCCAGATGCTTCCTCAATTGGTATTGGCTTTCTTGATGTAGGTTCTAGATGTTTCTCTTTTTTGTTTGTTTTTCTCATCTGAGTATTATGAAAACATTGATAGTCTTTCACATGTTCTCAAGGTTTTGCTTAAGCATACTACTTTATATCCTCTGACACTTGAAAGTGGTTATCACCCTGTACAGATGGTATCAACGGATGTTTAGATTGTGTTGATCCCAAAGCAAAGATCTCAGAATGGAATGATTTTTTGGATTATGGTTCATTTAATTTGTGGATGTTTAAAAGCAATATGGTCATTTTTTCAAATAACTGAAAAAGGGATTCAAACCTGTCTACATGTTGTCCTTGCATATTGAAAAAAATCACGGTTTGAAAACGCTTTACAGAACTTTTTACACAATAATGATAGAGAGAGCAATGCATTATTTTCTAGTGTATTTTCCTCTGCTTTTTGTTTTTCATTTTCTTCTTGCTCTTTTAGTACCAATGAAACAGAAAACTGGATTTAGTCTTGATTTTTTAAGATAATTATTCCAATTATCCATTTTACTTCATTAATTAAGTATCACAGATAAAGATTTAGTATAATGTTGATGAGAAAAATAGTATTTAAAACAATCAGGGTGTTTGACTAACTTAGTTTAAAAGTGTTTGTGTTTGCCTAAATATTTTAAATGAAGATCTTGTCTGCCTCAAATAAGCCTGACCATAAATAAAATAAGTTTAGAAAATAAACATCAAATATATAAAAGGAGAAATAAAAGCAACTCACATATCCAAAACAAATATTTAAAAAATATATATCTAGCCAGAAGAAATTGTTTTAGGAAAATTATTTTATTAATTTAATTTTAATAGTTTTCATTTTCTTTAATTTCCTTCCAGTAATGAAAAAACTGTTTTCCATGTGGTTACTATTTTTATTTTTACATTCAATTACATTCTTGGAGGAAAGCTTCATTTGTTGTTTTTTGTGGAACAATGCAATCCCATAGTGGTGGCACTTGAAAGTTCTGTGATTTGCATCTGACTCAGTATGACACAGCTGTTTTAAAGAGTATCAAACATGATATCCCTCAATTCATTTCTCATTTATCTCCAAGCTTGGCTTAGGAACAGGCTCAGATCTGAGTATGTGATGTCAGTATGGGTTGATATTCACAAAGGCTTAGATATAGAAGGGGAGCGAGACAAGAACAGAGTTGGGTAAGTAAATGAGGTGACCTGAAGATGAGATGAGGATTAGAGATGAATTTATTGACACATTTCAAAAGTGGGAAGGCAGGAGAAAATAAAATTCAATTTGCTTCATTTAAAAAAATTGTAGCTCTAGAATTGTATTATCCAAGAGGCATAAAATGTTCTAGATATTTTACTGTGGTTTTATTCCATTTTTATGTAAAAAAGATGGTATGTCCTCTCAAAAACAAACTATTCAGTAAACATAGCATTATGACAAATAATTCTGAAAATGATAATCAAGTTATAGAGTTATGTAAATTTATGATCTATAAACAAATCAGAATGAGAAGCAAAATATATTCCTTATTTTCCCTTGCCCTTACATGGTAATCTGAGTTTGAGGAATAACTTCTGAGTGTATTTATAGCAGGCAGATGGTTTTGTTGCCTACTGTTAGTTTGGAAGGAAAGGAGGAAGATATAGATAGGTGACTTGAGGAGAACACTTTGCTAAGCAGACATGAATAGAATGCAGATTTTTAACACCTAATCAGTTTTGAAAATGTATATATAAAACTGCAAAATAATTTGTCTAGTTTTTTTCCTGTATTATTTAATGGTTGAAGCCTTTAGACTTTTTTTTGTTTAACAGTAAGACCAAAAAATATACCACTTCAAAACTTGCAGTGACAATTACACCTGGATTAGCCAAACCATATGGAATAACATTTTTTCTTCAAAAAACTGTGCAGTTTATTTTGAAGAAAATATGGTTATCATTAATGCTAGTTTTTAGTTTCCTCCAATCTTCTATCTGGTTCAAGTAATCAATTTTAAATTTCTGTTTAGTAAGTTTACTGCAAATGTGCCAAAATTTGACATCTGCAATTCTTAGTATATGCTGTTAAGAAAAGCAGTGTTATTTCAATTAGGTATGATTTCAGGCTTGTAAACAAAATAATGATGTATTTTTTTTCCTTTTGCTTCCCAGGAATTGATGTTCACCCAGACCCGTAGTTCTCAAATAGGTGAGCATATTAGAATTGAAGTTCACTTGGGAAACTTCTAAAAATTGTAAATCCTTCCTTTCTCTCTTCAACACTTTTTCCAAGTTTCTTCCAGGGATTGCTATACCTTATGTTAAGCACATATTATGTTAAGCACAATTGCCAGGCACTGCAGTATGTTCTGGAGCTACAAGGTCTGTGAACTATCACACTTGCCTTCAAAGACTTCTAGTTTTTTTCAATTGTGTTAAGAAAATAAATGACATGATGCAGTGGGATAAGTGCTCTCATGGGTAAAATGAACTTTATGAAGACAGCCTCTAAAGCAAATTTATGGGATGAGGAAAACTTATCAGAGAAAGTGAAATCTAAGATGAAGGTTGAAAGATGACTGTAAGTTAACTAGTTATAAAAGTGGATCTTATGTATGAAGGTGTATATATTTAGGAGTATGGTTTGAGGTTTTAGGGTTTTTTTTTTGAGATGGAATCTTGCTCTGTTACCCAAGCTGGAGTGCAGTGGCACAGTCTTGGCTCACTGCAACCTCCACCTCCTGGGTTCAAGCGATTCTCCTGCCTCAACCTCCTGAGTAGCTGGGATTACAGGAACACACCACCACGCCCAGCTAATTTTTGTATTTTTAGTAGAGACAGGGTTTCACCATATTGGTCAGGCTGGTCTCAAACTCCTGACCTCATGATCCACCCACCTCCCAGTGCTAAGATTATAAGCGTGAGCCACCATGCCCGGTAGGTTTGAGTTTCAAGGTTGTTGCAGAGAACATTTTGAGCAAATGTGTATTCGAAGAGTATGCAAAAATTTAAATGAAAGAATCAAGATACATTAAATGCATTATTGTAGTTTGGGAAAATGGTACATGATTAATGAAATGAGAAGCTATTTAGGAGATTGAGGCTGATTATAAAGAGCTGGAGGAAGGAGTTCACCCTTTATCCTGAAAAGATAAAGTGAAAACTTTAACAGTAAGACAGCATATTTGTGATTTTGAAAAATTATTGATAACAGAGAACCAAGAGGCTGGAGGCAGTAAGACACTAATGTAGTGTCTTAGTCAATTTGTGCTGTGATAACAAAATACCTGAGAGTGAGTAGTTCATAAAGACAGAAAATTATTTTTTCACCACATTGGAGTCTGCAAAGTTCAAGATCAAGGTGCCAACAAATTCAGTTGTCTGGTGAGAGCTTCTCTCTACTTCCAAGGTCCCTTGTTGCTGTGTCCTCACATGGTGGAAGGTGGAAGAACCAGCTAGCTGAACACTGCGGACAGTCTCTTTCTTTTGTGAGAACCGTAATCTCATTCCAGAGGAAAGAACCCTCATGGCCTAATCAACTCTTATAGTCGCTGCCTCCTAATACTTTCACATTGGTAACACCTGAATTTTGGAGAAGGAACATTCAAACCATAGCATCCAGGTGAGAAATTATGGTAAAAAATATCATGAGAGTGTTAATGAAAAGATTATGGAAACAAAATATTGAGTCCATATTTGCCTAATCTGGATGTGTGGAAGACTTTAATAAGATACTTTAGGTATATTTTCACTCTGCTTAACACCCAGAAAGTTTTCCTGAATATTTTATAACATGAGTATTTTGCTTCATGTAATACTTATAATTTATATATTTTTAACGAATTATTTTAATAAAAATATCATATGTTTTTCTTTAAGAAAACACCTCCCGTGATTCCTTAGCCCTCTCCAAGTACTTCCCATTTTCTGTTCCCTTTAAAGGCAAATTTCTCAAAAGGTTGTCAGTTTACACTGCCTTAATTGTCTTGCTTTTCATTTACTTGTTAATCCACTCTTGGATTCTGCTCCCAATACTTCCCTTGCCAAGACCCATAATGACATCTACTTTGGAATATTCAGTGGATGTATTTCTGCCATCATTTGATCACTCTGTTCTGGAAACATTTGCTTCCCTTGAAACTATAATCTTGGTTTTTCATCCATCTCTTTTGCTTCCCTGTCTCAATCTCTTGTCCTAGATGCTCTTCTTCTGACTAATCTCCAGCTATGAAGTTCTTCAGGACATGCACATCTCTTCTTTCTTCTCTCCAATTTGTCTCCTAATTTAATTAATTTTATAATTCCAAACAATATCAATATGGCAATACATGAACAGATTATAGCTGTTCTAGTTAGTTTCTTATTTGAATTGTAAATTCTTGTGTTCATACACTTATCTGATATATCCATTTGATTGGTTATAAAGATCCCATGAGTTTACAGGGCACTAATCCTATTTACAAGGGCTCTGTCCCTATGACCTACTCACCTTCCAAAAGTCCCACCTCTTAACACTGTTATATTGGGAATTGGATTTCAACATACAAATTTTAGAAGGACACAAACATTCAGATTATAGCAAGAAACAATAGTATTCTACTAAGTAGGCAATAGCTTGTATACACCTCAGTTTGTGAGTTGATACAGATGTAGTAGTTCTAAGAAATTTGTCTTTGGATAAGAAGTAAATCTTATGTTTTAGGGTGACTAGTGCTAAAAATAAATTCCAAGTACTTTCTAAATTAGGAGAGATAATTCCCCTTTGAATTATATACTCCATTAAAATACTTCATAGTTGTAAAAATAAAAGAAATTGATAACAATGAGGTTTTTAGATCACCCAGACATAAATAAAGGATACCCAGCTATAAAAATGACTAAACAAGGTCTTGATGACTTTTCATAATTGATGTATATCTTCATATGCTACTTGTATTTTCAGGAGTGCTGTGTTATAAGAGAATAAATTTTACTTTAAAAGATATGAGAATATGACTGGGTGCAGTGGCTCACGCTTGTAATCTCAGCACTTTGAGGGGCCTAGGCAGGAGAATAATTTGAGCCCAAGAGTTCAAGACTAGACTGGGCAACATGGAAAACTCTGTCTCTACAAAAATACTTAAATTAGCTGGCCATGGTGACATGTGCCTATAATGCCAGCCACTCAGGAGGCTGAGGTGGGAGAATCACTTGAACCCTGGGAGGTTGAAGTTGCAGTGAGCTGAAATTGTGCCACTGTACTTCAGCCTGGGCAATAGAGTGAGACTCTGTCATCCCCCCCGCCCCCCAAAAAAGATAAGAGAGCAAGAAATTAGAATAAAAGTTTTATGACTTACATTTTCTTCTCTGGATCAAGTAATCTATTATTATGCTTAAGAATAGGTATTAATTGCAATATTTAAAGAGTAAAACTCTACAAGTTTATGAGTTATCAGTAACTTGTATTTGTAGTTGGATCTGCATTAGTGAGATCAGTTTCATAATGGGGCCATCATTTTGCCAAATGCAGTAATAGTTCATTAACAACACACTATTAAGAGCCAAATAATCCTTTACAAAACAAAACAAAAATCTGTTGTGAATTTAAAGCACTATTTCCATGTGAAGGGAAAACACAGTTCTGGAGTTCTCAGAAGTGTGTTCAACCTGGGATTGATTATAGTTTCTCACTTTACCAGAATAAAGAATGAGCAGGAAGATTCGAAGAAGGAAGCAACATGTGTGTACATGGAGTGGGCTGGTAGAGTCAGGGACTTATAATGGTTAGCTAACTTGGAGAGACTTTGAAGGAGAGCTGAAATACAACTTGTAAACTCTTAGGCATTTTCCTGTGACTAATAACCACCACCAGATGTGTACAGATAACAACAGCTTGAAAAGATTCTGAAGCCACTTTTTTTCCCCTCTGAATGTGTTGTTTACAGCCTTATTGTCTAGGAATGATTATTACAAATGGAGAGAAATTGGATGGAGTCACAACTGGAAACACTTCAATTCTGATTCAGGAGAAATATTTGAAAGGCCTTTAATAACATTTTTAAACAAATTCATTTCAGTCATTCATTAAATGTAATCCATATGAAACATTAGGAGCCATGGGGATACAAGGATGAGAAGAAAATGTGGCATTTTATTTAAAGCCTAAAATTTTGTAGGAAAGATGACATGATAATATTGCTTCTAATTCTGGAGAGAGATAAGGCTGGCTAAAATATGTGACAAAAGACAGGTTTCACCAAAGCACTCCGTGAGATCAGACGAGGATGGGGTGCTTTGGGCACATCCACGTGAGTGCCTGAGACAATGTGCGACTTGAGCTGAGCCTTCAAGACAAAGAGGAAAGAAACATCGGAAATTATACCAAGCTCAACTAAAAAATGGGGAATAATACAATTTACATCAGCATATATGGTATTTGTTGACACTTAGAGTGAGGTTAGGCTAGTACTCATTTTCCAAGGGCATTTAAAATGTCTGAATAGAAGTGTAGATTTTCTTCTATAGTCAAGCGAAAGTGTTCAAAGTCACTGAGCAACGGAGTGACATTCTAAGAGTTGGGTTTTAGAAATAAAAATGGACTGAATTTTTACAAATGAAATAAGACCAAGAGACACTCTAAGTAGGAAGTCCAACTGGGAAACTTGCTAAAGTCTAGAAAACAAATCATAAGGATCCAAAGCACACTGATGGGAGCAAAGGCCAGATTCAGGAAAAACTGAGAAATAAGAGATGAATCCAGCAAGAGGACAGGACTAGAAGGCAGCTCTTCATTAAGACACTCCAAAAGTCTTCTTGTGTATGCCTGTGTGTTCCTGATACCACGAGACTTTTCATCCTTGTCCTGTGCCAGTTTTCCAGGGAATGCTTCCAGCTTTTGCCCATTCAGTTTGATATTGGCAGTGTGTTTTTCATAGATAGCACTTATAATTTTAAAGTATGTTCCTTCAATGCCTAGTTTGTTGAGGGCTTTTAACATGAAGAGATAAGTGAATTTTATTGAAAGTCCTTTTCTGCATTTATTGAGATAGTTTTGTGGTTTTTGCTTTTATTTTGTTTATGTGAGAAATCATGTTTAATGATTTGCATATGTTGAAGCAATCTTGCATCCCAGGATGAAAGTCTATTTGATAGGCCTGATCATGATGCATTAGCTTTTTGATGTGATGCTGGATTAGGTTTCCTAGTATTTTGTTGAAGATTTATGCATCAATGTTCATCAAGGATATTGGGCTGAAGTATTTTTTTCCTTTGTTCAGGATGATGCTGGCCTCATAGAATGAGCTGGCAAAGAATTAAACTGCCTCAATTTTTGGCATAGTTTCAGTAGGAATGGTACCAGTTATTCTTTTACATCTGGTAGAATTTGGCTGTGAATCTGTCTGGTCCTGGGCTTTTTTGGTTTGTAAACTTTTTATTACTGATTCAACCTCAGAACTCATAATTGATCTGTTCAGGGATTCAATTTCTTCCTGATTCAGCTTTGGAAAGTTGTATGTGTCCAGGAATTTATCCATTTCTTCTAGATTTTCTAGTGTGTCTGCATAGAGGTGTTCATAGTAGTCTCTGATTATTTTTTTTTATTTCTGTAGGGTCCGTGATAATGTTCCCTTTTTAATTTCTAATTGTGCTATTTGGATCTGCTCTTTTTTGTTTGTTAGTCTAGCTAGCAGTCTGTATATCTTATTAATTTTTTAAAGAACCAATTACTGCATTCATTGATCCTTTGGATGGTTATTCACATCTCACTTTCCTTCACTTCTGCTCTAATTTTGGTTAGTTCTTGTCTTCTGCTAGCTTTGGGGTTGGTTTACTCTTGCTTCTATAGTTCTAGTTGTGATGTTAGGTTGTTAACTTGGAATCTGTCCAACTGTTTGATGGGGGCATTTAGTGCTGTAAATTACCCTGTTAGTACTGTCTTACCTGTGTCCCAGAGATTCTGGTGTATTATAACTTTGTTCTCATTAGTTTCGAATAATTTCTTGATTTCTGCCTTAATTTTATTATTTATCAAAAATCATTCCAGAGCAGGTTAATTTCCATACAATTGTATGGTTTTGAGTGATTTTCTTAGTATTGACTTTTATTTTTATTTTGCTGTGGTCCAAGAGCATGGCTGGTATGATTTTGGTTCTTTTGCCTTTGCAAAAGATTGTCTTATGTCTCATTGCGTGGTCTATATTACAGTATGTGCCATGTGGCCATGAGAAGGATGTATATTCTGCTGTTCTGGAGTAGAGAGTTTTGCAGATGTCTATTAGGTCTATTTGGTCAAGTGTTCAGTTCAAGTACTGAATGTTTGTTAATTTTCTGCTTCTTTTATGTGTCTAATACTGCCAGTGGAGTGTTGAAATCTCTCACTATTGTGTAGGAATCTAAGTCTCTTCATAGATCTCTAAGAATTTGTGTTATGTATCTGGGCAGTGCTATGTTGGGTGTTATAGATTCAGGATAGTTAGGTCTTCTTGATGAATTGAATCCTTTACCATTATTGATGCAACAGTCATTGTGGTTTCAGACTGTGAAGTTTAGTAACTATAGCTAGGCTGAAACACATCTTTATTAATCAAAATAGGAACCATTATAATCAATGCATTTTTGCCAATGAGAAATAAGTTTGTTTATTCCTGTACTGTAACAACCTGTGCTTCGGGATTTGAGAAACTCTTGGAAAGCATTTTCTGCATCCTGCTTGTTGTGAAAGCATTTTCCCTGCAAAAAGTTGTCGAGGTGCTTGAAGAAGTGTTAGTCAGTTGGTGAGAGGTTAAGTGAATATGGCAGATGAGGCAAATTTTGTAGCCCAATTCGTTCAACTTTTGAAGTGTTGGTTGGGCAACATGCAGTCAGATGCTGTCATGAAGAATCAGGCCCTTTCTGTTGACCAATGCTGGCTGCAGGTGAAACAGTTTTCAGTACATCTCATTGATTTACTCAGCATACTTCTCAGATCTAATGGTTTAACTGGGATTCAGAAAGCTATAGACCAGACTGGCAGCAGATCACCAAACAGTGACCGTGATCTCTTTTTGGTGCAGGCTTGGCTTTGGGAAGTTCTTTGAAGCTTCTTATTGGCCCAACCACTGAGCTGATCATTGCTTGTTATTTATAAAATTCACTTTTTGTCATATATCACAATTCAATCAAGACATGGTTCACTGTTGTTGTGCAGAATATGAGATGACATTTTCAAACAAATTTTGTTTTGTTTTGTTTTTGTTTGTTTGTTTTTTGCTCAGCTAGTGAGGCATCAATAAGCAGGTACCTGTGGAGCTTTTTCACTTTTCCAATTTGCTTCAAATGCCAAACAGCCATAGGATGGTCGATGTTGAGTTCTTTGGCAACTTCTCATGTAGTTGTAAGAGAATCAGCTTTGATGATTGCTTTCAATTTGTCATTGTCAACTGCCGTCTCCTTTGAAAAACTTCTTGAGCCACCATTGCACTGTACATTTGTTAGCAGTTCCTGGGCCAAATGTATTGTTGATGTTGCAAGTTGTCTCTGCTGCTTTGTGACCCATCTTGAACTTGAATAAGAAGATCACTCAAATTTGCTTTTAGCCTAACATCTTTTCTGTAGTCTAAAATAAACATAAAATAAGCAGCAAGTAATAAGTCATTAGCAAAAAAAATAAAGCAAAAAATGCCCATTAAAATGATGTATAATATAACCACATTTATTTAAGAATGTATCCCAATATCAAATGGCAAATTCCAACAATGCAAAAACTGCAATTACTTTTGCACTCACCTAGTATAATGCCCTTCTTTATCTTTTTAAAAAGCTTTGTAGGTTTAAAGTCCATTTTGTCTGAAATTAGGATAGCAATCCCTGCTTTTTTTCTGTTTTCTATTTGCTTGGTAGTTTTTTTTCCATCCCTTTCTTTTGAGGCTACAGGTGTCACTGCATGTGAGATTGGTCTCTTGAAGATATCATACCATTGGGTTTTGCTTCTTTATCCAGCATGCCACTCTGTGCCATTTAGTAGGGGCATTTAGCCTGTTTACAGACTAGGTTAATATTGATATGTGCAGATTTGATTCCATCATTGTATTGTTATTAGGTTGACTTGTTTGTGTGGTAGTTTTATAGTGTCACTGGTCTGTGTACTTATGTGTGTTTTTGTAATGGACTCTAATCCCTAATAATCACTTGAGCCTGAATTTGATGGAGGTGGGGGCTGCAAGACAGCAAAAAATGCTGGCTGGCCTCTCTTTCTGGGAGCTTCATCGCAGGGAAGTACAGAGCTGTTACCTGCTGAGAGTCCAGATGGTTGGTGGCTGGGGACCCAGGAAAGTGGGCCTTAGCCTGTGGGATTCAGTGGAGGTGAGGCTTTCAGTTCATCGCTGCTCAGTACCCTGGATTTAGCGCCTTTCATGGGGGCATGTGAGAGAGCCTGACCTCCTCCATGGCCAGAGCTGCAGCCACTAATGTTGGGATGTCCAAGGATTCAAGGCTCCAGGGACTCTCCATGTGCCTGAGTAGCAGCTCTGCCTACTCCACATAGCTCTCTGTGTTAGTCTGGAGCCCCTGGTTGGAGGCTTACCGGGGATCTCCTGAGCAGGGTTGCAAAGGTCCATGGAGTTCAGGGTTACAAAGGTCCATGGGTCCCCAGGGACTCTTACTCACTCACTATTTTTCCATGGTGAGGAAGCCTCCCTTGACTCCATGATACTCTCGGGTGGTTGTCATCCTGTCTTGCTCTTCTCCATTCTCTTTAAGTCAAGTTGTTTCCTTGATGACTCCCAGTGTGTACACCTAGATGTTCCAGTTGAAAATGTAGTAATTAAAATTGTTCTTTATTCAATGAATATTGTAACATAAACTGTGGTAATTTCTGCCTTAGCCTTTCAAGAGTCTGTAAATTAATTATTCTAACTCTGCTCCTATGTTGGGCAAGAAAATTGGTTAGAGAAAAGTAATTAGAGAAATAGTGGAAGAAAATCCATTCATTTTATTTTTCTCTTTATGTTAATTTTTTGAAGGTCTATTTACACCAGAGCTAAGATCATAAATAAAGGAGGCAGCTTTGGGTCTGTAGCTATTACATAGAAACATGTTTCTGGAAGGTCATTTGCCATCGTTGCAAGGAGTGTACATGGATGTCATCATTATGAAGGATGTGAGAGATAATTACTTTATTGTATTAAAAGAGAAGCAAACAGAAATCATGGTTCAATGCTTGAAACTCAAGTATCAGCAATATTAATGAACTTCAGGAAAAATTTAATTTAACTCTGTTAGAGAATAATGTTAGTGACTTAATATTTTAATCAAAGGTGGTATTATTGTTCTGCCATATTAAGAAAAAAACTTCTGGGTTGATTTTATTTTTGGTAATAAAAATGGCCTAACAAACAGTTTCTAAAGTTAACCAAATTAAGTTTAAATCACTTTTCAGGAAAAATATTTTCAAGAAGCACTTATTAAAATTTCTTCCACTGAGCTGGATTCTTAATTTACATACTTGTTTATAGATTCTGTTTCTCTTTCAGTATTTTAAAAAAATTCATATGGAACATTTTTGATAATCTCAAGTTTATTGTTGTTATGGTCAACCACTAACCACTTGAAGAATGTAATACAAAATTGTTTATCTTTTATGAAGTCTCTTAATTACCCTTTGATGTAGTTTGGCTGTGTCTCCACCCAAATTTCATCTTGAATTGTAGTTCCCATAATCTCCACATGTTGTGGGAGCAACCTAATGGGAGGTAATTGAATTATAGGCATGGAATTTCCCATGTTGTTCATGTGATAGTGAATAGGTTTCACAAGACCTGATGGTTTTATAAAGGGCAATTCCCTTGCACATGCTCTCTTGCTTGCTATCATATAAGATGTACCTTTGCTCCTTTACCTTCTACAATGATTGTGAGGCCTCCCTATCCATGGGGACTGTGAGTCCATTAAACCTCTTTTTCTTTAAAATTTACCAAGTCTTGGGTATTTCTTCATAGCAGTATAAAAATGGACCAATACAGTAAATTGGTACCAGTAGAGTAGGGTACTGCTATTAAGATACATGTAAATATGGAAGCGACATTGGAACTGGGTAACAGGAAGAGGTTGGAACAATTTGGAGGGCTCAGAAGAAGATAGGAAGATGTGGGAAAGTTTGGAACTTCCTGGAGATCTGTCAAATGGTTTTAACCATAATGCTGATAGTAATACAGACAATGAAGTTCAGGCTAAGGTGGTCTCAGATTAAGATGAGGAATTCGTTGGAATAAAGGTCACTCTTGCTATGCAAAGAGATTTGCTGCATTTTGCTCCCACCCTAGAGAACTGTGGAACTTTGAACTTGAGAGAGATGATTTAGGGTATCTGGCAGAAGAAATTTCTAAGTAGCAAAGTGTTTAAGAAGTAACAGGGCACAAAAATTTGGAACATTTGTAGCCTGACGACATGGTAGAAAAAAAAAGCCCATTATCTGGAGAGAAATTCAAGCCACTGCAGAAATTTGCATAAGTAACGAGGAACCAAATGGTAATCCAAGACAATAGGGAAAATGTCTCCAGGGCACATGAGAGACCTTCACAGCAGCCCCTCCCATCATAGGCCCAGAGACCTAGGAGGAAAAAGTGTTTTTGTAGGCCTGGTTCAGGGCCCCCCTCTTATGTGCAGCCTAGGAACTTGGTGCCCTGTGTCTGAGATGCTCCAGCCATGGCTAAATGTGGCCAAGATACAGCTCAGGTCATTGCTTCAAAAGGTATGAATCCCAAAGCCTTGGAAGCTTCTATGTGGTGTTGGTCCTGTGAGTGCACAGAAGTCAAGAATTGAGTTTTGGGAACCTCTGCCTGGATTTCAGAGGATGTACTGAAATGCCTGGATATCCAGGCAATGGTGTGCTTCAGGGGTGGAGCCCTCGTGGAGAACCTCTGCTAGGGCAGTGCAAAGGGAAATGTAGTGTGGGAGGCTCCACACAGAGTCCCTACTGGGGCAGTGCCTTGTGGAGCTGTGAGAAGAGGGCTACCATTCTCCAGATCTAAGAATGGTAGACCCAATGGAAGCTTGTACTGTGCACCTAAAAAAGGCAGAGACACTCAATGCCAGTCTATGAAAGCAGCCAGGAGGGAGGCTGTACCCTGCAAAGGCACAAGGGCATAGCTGTCTAAGGCTGTAGGAGCCCACCTCTTGCATCAAGATGACCTGGGTGTGAGACATAGAGTCAAAGGGGCTTTGCAGCTTTAAGATTTTGTAGCTTTAAGATTTGACACCCCGCTGGATTTTGGACTTGCAGGCCTGTAGCCCCTTTATTTTGGTCAATTTCTCCCATTTGGAATGGCTGTATTTACCCAACAAATGTATTGTTGGGTAAACAATTCACATCCTATTGAATCTAGGAAGTAAGTGACTTGCTTTCGATTTTACAGGCACATAGGCAGAAGGAACTTGCCCTGCCTCAGATGAGACTTTAAACTATGGACTTTTGAGTTAATGCTGAAATGAGTTAAGACTTTGGGGGACTGTTGGGAAGGCATGATTGGTTTTGAAATGTGGGGACATGAGAGGTGGGATGGGCCAGGGGTGGAATAATATGATATGGCCGTGTCCCCACCCAAATCTCATCTTGAATTGTAGTTCCCACAATTCCCACGTCTCATACGAGGGACCTGATGGGAGATAATTGAATCATAAGGGTGGGGTTTTTTTCCCACTGTTCTCATGATAGTGAATAATTCTCATGATATCTGATGGTTTTATAAAGGGCAACTCCTCTGTACATGTTCTTTTGCCTGCCAGCATTTAAGATGTGTCTTTGCTCCTCCTTCACCTCCTGCGATGATTGTGAGGCCTTCCTAGTCATGAGTCCATTAAACCTCTTTTTCTCTATAAATTATCCAGTCTCAGGTATTTTTTCATAGCAGTATGAAAATGGACTAATACACCCTTTATCTTTCAGACTTTTCTATGTTTTCATAACTTTTTGTGAGACTTCATTAAAGTTTAGGAAATGCATTAGTCAATTGTGTTATTGCTAAAAGTGAAAGTCATCTAGCAGCCTTATTCACATACAGTCTAGTTTTTCAAGTGTCTTCAGAACCTAGATTGGCTAGAAAATTACCAGTCTTTTCTCATTATATTGTAGAAATTTCATCATTGAGTATTGTCAGATGTTGTATAAGACCTTACAAATACCCTACAGAAGTAAAGGCAATAATCCTATTCGAAAAAAAAAAAAAGATAAAAAACAAAACCAAAAGAAAACTAAAAACTACTTGGAACTTCAAGGAATATTTTTCCAATAATTGGAAATAAATAGCTGTTCAGATTAATATAAAAATAAATTTCAATAAATAAAATTCAGCTACCATGTTTAAGTAATTAACTGGTATATGTTTCAGTATGCGTGCATATTGTGTAACAATGATATTGGCTGTCAGATAGCTCATCTTGGGCCCTGTTTCTGCTACCTATAATAGATCTGTGAGTGTCTTATCAACATTTTCCAGTCTGGTTTCTCTTATATTTAGCACTTTCTAGTTGGCTGCTCCTATGTAAAGTTGCAGTTTATGATTATAAAGTGAAGTTAATATAACTAAATGCTATGGCAGAGGATGTTGCACTTTTGAAAAGTAGAATGACAGAGACCATATTTTCTCTCTTGACTAAAACAATTTTAAAAGAACAAAAATAAATTTAAAAAACAGGGCCAGGTGCAGTGGCTCACGCCTATAATCCCAGCATTTTGGGAGACTGAGGTGAGCAGACCACCTGAGGTCAGGAGTTTGAGACTGGCCAACATGGTGGAACCCCGTCTCTCCTAAAAATACAACAATTAGCCAGGCATGGCAGCATCACCTGCATTTCCATCTGCTCAGGTAGCTGACGCTCAAGAATCGCTTGAACCTGGAAGAAAAAATAAAGAACAGTTTTCAAAATGCTGGGAATCAGACAATGAATCACAGTGATTCTTTGGATATAAAAAGAAATGTGAGATGAGCCCTGTGATTGCCCCCAGCTTTCTGTCTTTTCCCAGGCTGCAGCTCAAGAAGGGGAAATAGAGGTGAATCTTGGCAGACAAGGTGGAGCTGAGCATGGAGAGAGATCAAGAAAGTAGAGCATATAGGACAGGGGACCAGAGAGGACAGAGCTGTAGAAAGACAGAGAACTCTGGAGATCCACAGAGGGTTCACCTAAGTATTCATCAGAATACTGATAAACACATGCATATCAGAAAACTGGTAAAGGTCAGAGAAAGAACAATCTGAAAAAAATAGAGAAAGCAGTTTCTCACATATAGCCTTAAATAACACCTATTCCAACAATCCAGAGTGTGAAACTTCATAATTCACTGGGCATTGGGAATAGTTCTAAGAAGAGTCGTGCCTAAGTGGCAGGGAATAATTAACTTCAGATTATACATAGATCTGACTCTGCTTAATAAATCTTAAAAGCAAGACCCCAGTGAATTAAACTATATCCATAACCAAACTACATCTTAGAACAAAGTACAAAAATATTTATAGAAGTACAAAAATATCCAGCACTCAACAAGGCAAAATTTACAATGTTTGGCAACCAAAGATTACCAGGCTTGAAAAGAAACAGGAAAATATGATACAAAATGAGGAAAAAAAATTAACCAACTAAACTTATCCAGATCTGGCACAATTGTTAGAATTAGCGTAAGACACTAAACAGTTACTATAATTATATTCCATATGTTCAGAAAGTTATGTAGAGACATGAGACACAAATACACACACAGTTTAGAAACTAAAAAATAAAGATCAAATTGAAGTCAAATTAACCAGAAGAGACTCAATGATCCAGATTATGATGGAAATCAGCAAAATAGAAAACAGGAACATGATACAGAAAATTAATGAAACCAAAAGGTTGTGTTTTGAGCGAAATCAAAAGTTGATTGATGGCTTACTAGATTGGTTAGGGAAATGAGAAAGAAGACACAAATTACCAGTTTCAAGAATGAGAGCAGTAACATCACTAAAGATATTTGAAGGATAATAATGGAATGTTTTGAACAGTACTGTGACAACAAATTTGACAATTGTGTGAAATAGACAAGTTTCATTCTTTCAAAGACACAAACTACAAAATCTCACTCAAGAAAAAATAGGTAATCAGCATAATCCTTTGTTTATTAAATAAAGAGAGTTTGTAGTTAGAAACCTTCCCTCAAAGGCAATTCCAGGCCTAGATAGCTTCACTGGTGAATTCTACCAAATGTTTAAGGAAGAAAACAACAGACTTAAAGTTAAAAGACTGAATGCTTTCTTCTAGGACTACAAAGATTAAACTTCTAGGACTACAAAGAGTGGACTACAAAGTCCACTCTCTTACCACTTCTACTCGATATTGTTCTACTGTCAACATCAACCTGTGACATAAGACAAGAAAATATAAACAACATCCAGATCACAGAGACAGAGGTAAAATTCTCTTTATTTGCAAACAGTATGACTATCTATGTATACAATACTATATAATCTTAAAAATACTAGAATAAATCAGTGAATTTACAAGGTTACAGAATATAATATGAAAATACAAGAAGTAAACAATCAAACTGAAATAAAAACAATGCCAGCTCTAATTCTATAAAAAAATATTAAGTACTTAAGGAGAACTTGACAAAAGATGTGGAAGACCTGTAAACATAAAATAATGAAGAATTGGTGAGAAAATAAGGAATAACCTACGTAAACTAACAGATATATTTTGTTGATGGTTTGGAGACTAAATATTATAAAGATTTCAATTACCGTCAAATTGATCTGTAGATTCAACACAATCCAAATTATTAACCCAGCAGATTTTTTATTTTTTAATAGAAATTGCTAAGTTGACATAAAAATTCTATGGAAATTCAAATAGCGATAGAATTCTATGGAGATTAAAATAGCCAAAATGACTTTGAAAAGGATGAGTGAAATTGGAGATTCTTCTGATTTTATGACTTATTTTAAGCCTATAGGAATCAAGTCCGTGTGGCATTTCCAATAAGATACACAAATAGATGAATAGAACAAAAAGAAATAATAGAAAGTAACAGAAATAGACCTACAAATATGTGGCCTTTTTAAAAAAATATGCAAAGGCAAATTGCTAGAGAAAGAGTAGCTTTTACAGAAAATGGAATTGGAGTAATTGGCTACCTACTGAAAAAAAGAACCATTCCTTTAACCATGAACACTTCTTTTTAACGTTACACTTAATGTAAAAAAACTAGTAACACTTATGAAAGAAAATGTATTAGAACATTTTTGTGACTTTCAGTAAATGTAATCTTTCTTTGATGACACCAAAACACAATCCATGAAAAAACAAAGAGATTAATTTGTCTTCTGTGTTTTGAAAATACTGTTAAGAGAATGAAAAGAACATTCACATGCTTGGAGAAAACATTTCACCTTATATATGTGATAAAAAAAATTGTATTCAAAACGCATAAGAAACTCTCAAAACTCAATAATATTAATTTAAAAAATGAATCTAATTAATATTTGGCAAAAGATTTGAACAGATCACTAAAGATAGACTCCAATACACTATTGATGGGAATGTTAATACATCCTCTGGAAAATGATATGGGAATTTCTCAAAGAACTAAAAATAAAGTTATCATTCAATCCAGCAATCCCCCTATGGTGTATGTACCCAAAGGAAAATAAATCAATATATTAGAAGGGTAGCTGCACTTGTATGTTTATTGTAGCACTATCAACAATATCAAAGATATGGAATCTACTGAGTGTCCACCAACAGATGATTAGACAAGAAAAGGCAGTACTTCTACACAATGGAATACTATTTATCCCATAAAAAATGCAGCAACATAGATGAAACTGAAGGCCATTATCTTAACTGAAACAAGTCAGATGCATAAAGGCAAATATTGTGTGTTCTTACTTAATTGGGAGCTAAATAATGTATACATATGGACATAGAGAGTGTAATGATAGATAATGAACACTTGGAAGGGTGAAGATGGGGGCAGGATGATGAGAAATCACTTCCTGGGTACAATGTGTGTTATTGGAGTGATGAATGCCCTAAAAGCCCTAACTTGACTCCTATGCAATCAATGCATGTCACAGAATTACAATTGCATCCCATAAATATATACAAGTAAAAGATACACAAATGTCAAATAAGCACATCAAAAACATGCACTAGTGAAATGTAAATTAAAACCACAGTGAGATTCCATTATGTACCTATTAAAATGGTTAAATTGAAAAGACTGACCATGTTAAGTGTTAGCAAAGGGAACTGGAACTCTCACATATTTCTGGTGGGAATGCAAAATAGTAGAACTAATTTGGAGTATGACTTGGTAGTTTCCAAAAAATGCTTGCAATATATGTTTTATATAATCCAGCCATTCCACTATTACATATTAACCCAAGAGAAAGTAAAATCAGACAAAAAAGAAGCCATGCATACTGTGTGACTCAATTTGTATAGAAGTTGGAAAATGTAATTATCTGTAGTGATAGAAAGTAGATCTGTGGTTGCCTGGGGCTGGGGCATGAAGGGGTAGGAAGGTAGGAATTAAAAAGGGCATAAGCAAACTTTTGGTGATGATGAATATATTTATAAGCCTTAGTGTAGTGTCGGTTTCACATGTGTATAGTATGCCCAAACTTATGAAATTGCACACAAGTATTTTCAGTTCATTGTAATATAATTATACTTTAAAAGAACTATTCAAACAAACAACAAAACAAAAACTTTAGTGTTTATAAGAATCACAGGGGCTTTGTGGAAGATCAGATGGTCATAAGTGTGTGATCTTATTTCTGGGCTCTTTATTCTGTTCCATTGATCTACATGCCTGTTTCTGTATCAGTACCATGTTGTTTTGGTTATTGTAGCCCTGTAATACAGTTTGATGTCGGTTATGTGGTTCTCCCACCAATTTGGAAAGCAGTATGGTGAGTCCTCAAAGAACTAAAAAGAGAACTACCATTTGACCCAACAATCTAATTACTGAGTATATACCCAGAGGAATACAAATCATTCTACTGTAAAGACACATATTTGCATGTGAATGTTCATTGCAGCACTCTTCACTATAGCAAATACATGGAACCAACCTAAATATCTATCAAAGATAGATTGGATAAAGAAAATATGGCACGTATACACCATGGAATAGTATGTGGCCATAAAAAAGAATGAGAAGATATATTTTGTGGGACCCTGGATGGAGCTGGAAGCTATTATCCTTAGCAAACTAACACAAGAACAGAAAACCAAATACCACACGTACTCACTCCCAAGTGGTAGCTAAATGATGAGAACTCATGAAAACGAAGAAGGGAAGAGCAAACAATGGGGTCTATTTGACATGGAAAGATGGAAGGAGAGAGAGGAGCAGAAAAAGTATCTATTGGGTACCAGGCTTAATACATGGGTGATGAAATAATCTGTACAACGAAGCCCTATGACATGAGTTTACCTGTATAACTAACCTTTACATGTACCCCCAAAACCTAAAATAAAAGTTAAAAACAAATAACAGGGGAAGTTTGACCAAAAGATTCTTTTCTAAGTCTTGGATGGACCCTGAAATCTTTATTATAAAATAAGCTCTCCTAGTTGATTCCGCTGCGGAATATCATAGCCCTAACCTTGAGAAACAATGCTTTATAGAGATTTCTGCTAAGACCACAAGTCTAAGTTCAATGTGCCCAAACCAAAAGTTAACATGCCACTTAAAGAGAAAACAAATAAGTTAAGATCAGGTAAGAAGAGTCATAACCATTGCAACTAATTTGTTTGCTATGCCATGTTTGTACTTGCTGGGTAATGGCTGGTGGTAAGTTGATCAATATCATGATTTTAGTACAAGGCAAAATAAGAAAGAAAAGTTATGTAAATTGTTGATCCTCACTTTTTTTTTCCCACACAAAACTGGAGATAATAAATCTCTTCAAAATTGTTAAAGGATTAATTATTGTGTGAAAAAATCACATACTACAAATGCCTCTTCAACTTTTAGAAAGTGTCTGAATAGAACTAATATTTAGTGATTATTTTTTAATCCTCATTTTAGGGTTTTAAATTATTGTTCTTTACTTTCTTATATTTTCAATCTTATTTCTTTTGATTTATATTACTATTTAATTTATTCTTATTAATATTTTTTCTCTTTAGATTTTATTTGTAAATACATTACATGTGTCACTTGAAAGACTGTCTTTTATCAGAAAGATAGGTTGGATTTATGTGTGTGCATGAGCCAATGCTGAGTTTTCTTCTATGGTAAAAAGCAGAGCCCTTTTTCTTCTATGGTGAAAAAAGGATCTGGTGCCTTAGTCAGCAGTCTAAAAAGACCTCAACATCAGTCTTATTGTCCTGGATTATCACGTCAAAGCCCAACTTCAAAGCATTTGGCTTATTTTCAAATGAAAATCTTGAAGGTGGTTGAGTGGACCTATTTGTTGTCCTTTCTGTGCAATTAACTGGATATCTTCTCTGGCATCCTGAACACATGGTACCTGTTTGGAGTAGCCATCAATGCTGATGATATTTTAGTCTATTCTACCAGTATCACCTATTTCTATTTAACCACCTCTTCTGAATCATCTTGGGAAGATCACAGCTTTGCAGCTGAGATTCTTTCCATGGGTACAGAGTTAGTAGGGTATTTTCTTTTCTGGTAGGGTCTCTAAATGGTAGAAATAAATCTCTCTACTCTCCCAAATGAGAAAGCATTCTCAAAAACCAAAGCTATCCAGCACTTCTTTAGTAAATGACACTCCCAGAATTTTATACCTCACTTCCTCACCCTAATCATTAATCAAACAAGAATTTTTTAGCTACCAAACCCCTTTCTAGGTCCTTTCTGCTGAGCCCGATTTTCTCTGATCCCGGGTGGGCATTCATGGCTAAACCTGACGTCTTCAGTTTGTCTTTCCTAGGTTTTACAGTCTCCCATTGACTTCTTTCTAACGCAGGGTGTAATTTTATTTCACCCTCACCACTCAGTCTCTCATCAGTATGGAATTGTTTCCAGAAGGCTGGTATGTCAGTCGGTTTAAGTTAGAATGACACTTGTTGAGGTTTGAGTTGATCAAGTCAATCTTGCATTAGTCCCAGCAAACAAGTATTTTCTTCTTCTTCTTTGCCACGCAATGGACTCTGTTACTTCAAATAAGTTTTGTTTTGTTTTTTTTTTGAGACAGAGTCTCACTCCGTCACCAGGGGCCAGGCTGCAGTGCAATGGCACGACCTCGGCTCATTGCAACCTCTGCCTCCCAGGTTCAAGCAATTCTCCTGCCTCAGCCTCCCAAGTAGCTGGGACTACAGGCGTGCGCCACCATGCCCAGCTAATTTTTTTTGTATTTTTAGTAGAGACGGGGTTTCACCATGTTGGCCAGGATGGTCTCGATCTCTTGACCTCGTGATCCACCCGCCTTGGCCTCCCAAAGTGCTGGGATTACAGGCGTGAGCCACCGCCCCCGGCCTCAAATAAGTTAAGAGCACCTCTGTGGCTCCCCAGTGCCTAGCCCAGGAATAATGAATTGATGCATCCATGCTTGTGTAGTGCTATTTATGATACTATTATAGCCCATGGTGTATTGAGGATAATTGGTTTCTTGTCTCCTTACCTTTTGAGGACAGTAAATGTGCCTGATTCATCTTTTGAATCCTCATGACTCAGCACAGTCCTAGGGTTATATTAAGTATTCAGCTGATGTTTAATGATTGCTTCATTGTCTAATTTTTTTAATATAACATAATCTTTACAAAATCCCACATGACACATGTTCACCTATGTAACAAACCTGCATGTCCTACACATGCCTACACACCCCTGAACTTAAAAGTTAAAAAAAAAAAAAACCTCAAGAAACACTAATTTTATTCAATTTCCTTTAATGAGTACTTGTTACAATAAAAGAGGTATAAGGTTCTGTTCCCAAATCCAAACCACTTTTTAACTTACATCTTGAGTTTTTCTGAATTACCTGATTTGAAGTAATTCTCTTTATACTTGAAAATGGTTTCATTGAAATATTTGGCATTAAAAAATATGCACTGCAAGAAGCATACAACAAACATTCTGAGAGTAAAAAATTAGTTGTAAAAAAATAACATAATTTACCAGTAAACCCACTCTTATAGAAATGTGCAAAGCCTTTCCATGTAAAATGTTTTGTTGTATACTGAGCACCTATTTTTATAACTTAGCTTCCCACGGAGAGATAACTGCTTGCATGCACTTTATGCATCCATAGCATACATACAAGGCTCGGTCTTCTCAACGTAATAACAGTTCACCACTCTTCTATTTGAATTGTAATGAATTTGGTTACAAGGATTTTCTCTGCTGGATTCCAAAGTTAGCCAGAACTTTTAATGTCAAGATGAAAAAGCATGTAAGGTGTTATCTTTCCTTCGTTCCTTTACCACAGGAGGCTAACGCCACAATTTCCCTGATGTTTCTCATTTAGAAAAAAAAGAAATAAATTTGTGTTCAGAATTATTTGATGATTGCTTCTTGGCGCTAGTGCTTCAGTTCCTGAAGTCAACATGGCTCTTACAGTTTTCTAAGGTCAAGTTATTGACTTAGGGTCGTATAAGCTTTTTTTGTCTGGTGGCTGGATTTTCACTGATAATGACCTTCCCTTGATCGTCTTCTAGATCCTAATTAGAAAGAAAAGAGAATGTAGAGATTGTAAATGTGAGAAAATTTTAAAATTTAAGAATATTTTATTCTCTGTATATCTATCAGAGGTCATTATTTTTTATTGTAATAAACTTTAGATTATGTTTTCTTAATAATATCCTCAGCTTACAGTGAGGCAAATATATTTTGGTCAAAAGTATATAAAAATAATAATTTGAAATTTAATAATCTTAATTCCTTAGAAAATTTGTGTGGATTTGGATATTTACATAGATTTACTGATACATTCTTTAGTTAAAAAATCTGTGCAGTTGATCTTTCACTTTCAAGGTCTACACATTGGATTGGCTTCAAGTAAGATGTTCTTACAGTGCATTGATAAGCCTTGTGTCTTCTTTTGACTACTAGTATGCAATTATCACAGAAATTCCAAACTTGTAATTCCAAGCTTGTAATTTACTCTAGATTTCACAAGGGAAATTCTTGCTCTCTCAATGTATCAGAATGTAAGATATCTTAAGTGGAGGAATAGAAAATGCACATAGTGTGATTATAAAATAAACATAATGCATATGTGATATATACATATATAATCTACACATTTAAATGAACATTTTGTAAATAGCTAAATTGAAAGTTTTTTGTGTGTATACATTTCTTATTTACTTATGTCTCAAACTGTAGCATTGTCTCATGTAATAACATTTTTAAGGATTCAGATCCACCTGCAATCTACATTTGTCTATCTCTGATCATCAAAAATTTGTTTTCAACTTAGCACTTATATATGCAAAATTATATGTATACTTAACTTTTACACACAAAATTATGTACACATATAATTTTGGACTTTATATACATAAATTATAAATATTTGAAGATTATTCACTTGAGTCTATCTCAGGGGTTCAATATGCCTAGCAGTTTGCATGAATATATTGGCCTTTCCCTTAATATTTATTATTAGAGTCTACTGATAGAACATGAGAAATTATTTTCTGATTGTTATCAAAATACTTAGCATTGAAACTGGCTAACTTTTTTCTCTGATTGACAACAAGGTTCAATAAAACACTTTAAAAGAATTTCCTATTGTTTGATTTCATATAGCAAAAGAGGCCATATACACACATTACTATAGCCAATACACTTACCTTGAACTCTTTTGTTCGCTTGTAACTTCCTCACAGGTGTGTCTAAAATTAAATTGTTATAGTTAGAAATACTTTGCAATTATGGCTAAAATCAGACAGGAGACCATAGTTAAGCAGAAAGCGCAAAGTTTTGAATAAACATCACTTAAACATGAATAATTTTTTTATAGTAAACTTTATGATCCTGAGAGTTTCACATTGACAAAGAACAGTGTTTTCCACATATCATAATGAATGTTTCTTAATTGCAAAGCACATTGTTTCATTATGGATTTTGGAGCCCCACATAATGTGCCATTTTTGCAGAGTAAATGACTTACGTGATTGTTTTCAGCCTTTTTGTACAAAATATTACCTTATGATGAAGGGTTATTAAATGTCATATAAGGTTTAGCACAAGTATCTTCCAAGAGTTAGCCACCCATCTTTGCAGTCATACCTACTTGTAATGTATGCCTCTGTAAAATTCTCACTAAAATCAATTGTGATTGCTTTATTGTATATGAGGATAACAAAATAGCATTGACCTAATGACTCTAGAAATGTTATAATAAGCCACTCAGGAAGAATATGCCATCATCCTTATTCCACCCCCCAACCTGATGCAGTGTTAATCCTATGAGAGCCTTTTAAAAAATTAACTAATAAAAGCTTTTATGTTTAAGAACTGCAAGTATTTCAAAACTATACTGTTTTATGTTGTTATAGTTGTAACGTATTTCTCTATTCTCCTGTTTTTCTTTTGGTTCATTGACAAGACTACCTGGTAGGTCTAAATTCACATTTTCACTCAGGTTTTGGGCATTTAGGATCAAAAAGTAAATATGGTTTCTATAGTGACTTCATTTTTCTACTTATCTTTTACATTTTTTTTCTACAAATTTTGACTTCTTTTATATATATCATCTATACTCAGCATGAAGTCAGTTTTTTTCTATTATGTGTAGTTTTTCAATTCTCTGAAATCCTATAAAAAGTAAGCAATGAAACTATCACCATGAATAGTTTTGTCTATATGAGAGTAGGCAAATTTTTTTAAAAAATGACATTCAAAAAAATTATATATTCTGTTTCTGTCTACTTAGAACATTTTCACATGTCTTTTTCCCCCAAACATAAGGCATATAATCATTTATAAAACCACATTAATACTAGAGTAAAATATAGAAATATAGAAAAATCTTACTATGTTGGATAATGGAGAGAAGTCTGTGTAAAACAGCCAAGTCTGAATTATGAAATATTCTCAAATAGATATAAATAGTTGGAAATATAAATATTTCTTAACTTCAGGTTTATTTGGTAACAAAATAATGACTTCTAAAAGATTGTCAAGAACAAACAGATCCAACCTTTAATTGGTGCACAGGTGCATTGTTTATAGTGGACTTATTAAACTCCAAATAGCAGTTAATTGTATAATTTAAAACTGGATCATAGAAGTATTTACCATATTCCTTTTCAAAACAAGCACATGTGCTCAGATTTCCTTTCATAATTTTATGGCATCCAATTAATCAGTTTTTGCTATGATAATATTCCAGAATAAAAAACGTTCAATGTGTCAAACAAACATTTTGAAAGAACAACTTGATTAATGTGTAGCAAACAGGTTTGCTCTCAGCAGCTCTCTGTTATGTCAACATGAATGAGAGTTATACTAGGTCGTGTTTAGAGCAGCAAAACGTGGGACAATAAACCAATTACCTGAATACCTTAGCACAAATAACCACCCTACATCATGTTTCCTAAACCATGCAAAGTGCTCAGCTCAATTATTTGGACATTTTATTTGCTTGCTTGTTTGGTTTGGTTTTTTTTGTATGTTTCCATGACTATGACTATCAAAATTTAAAGTTGAACATTACTTAATTGACCGTGTTAATGTCAATTGATGATTCTGAGAGTGACAATTGATGACAGCTTACTCTGTGCTGAACGTTGTTCTAAGAGCTTGTCATATGTTAACTCATTTACACTGTAGGTAACATTACTAGCCCCACTTTCAGAAGAAGGAAACAAGCAAGAACAGAGTCAACTGATCTGGGATTGAGTTGGAGCTCGTATTGAATGCAGACCTACAACCTGATCTACTATTCTATATAGAGGTTGCAAATCTTAACCTGTCACATAGGCAGATTGGCCAAAATCTTCCAAAATGACTTTTTTTGTTGTTCCTTTTGACATAGACTGTTATTCTCCTTTAATTGCTTGGGTGGTTTAGAATGCATAGTTCTAAGGTAAGCCCAAAAAATTCTATGCATTTAGTGAGAATTATTTTCAGTTAAGGTCTTGAAAGTGTATCAGTGACAAACCACAACATCAGTACTCAAGGAACCACTTAGCCATGTTGATAGTCATGACTTAAATGATTGAGAAATACATTCAAATTATTAAAAGTACAAAAATGTACTACATGTACCACAATGTGTACAATATGAACTGTTTAGATAAAAAATTGAGTTTTAGGTAGAACTTATTGAGACAAAGATCGTGGTTCAGATATGTATTAATTGGCCAGACCTTGAAAAAAATTTTCTTGCATAATGTAATCTTTATCAGCTTCTTTTATCAATATCTCTTAAGATCTAGACAAGGGGACACTTGTGACTTAGTAATAACTTGATGGTTTTAGATAGCTAAAAAAAGAAAACAAGCATATCCAATTATTGCTGGTACTAGTAACTCTACTTCATCTAGTGTCTTCCCTACAAAAAACAAAACCTTGAAAATGGTTTGATAAAAACTTGTTATGTTTTTTCATAATGCCACAATAATTTATGTGGCATTGTGAAAACTGATGCCTTACAGATATGTAGAGAGATCATACACTGGGAACTAAAGGAATAAACCTCTGGAATGAACTGAAACAAGAGCTAAGAAAAGAGTCCATTAATTAAAAATTGAATGTCATATTCTTAACTTGCAGTAGTTATATCTTTTCTTGGCTGAAACAATTCTTTAGTATTTAACTGGATTGTTCATAGTGGCTTCAATAACAGGAGCTTATCAAAGAAGAAGAAAACATACATACCTGAAATTTAAGTCTAAATAAATTAAAACAATATAAACAGATGCAGCTACTAATTTATTGATTCCCTAAAAAGCACTACCATTCTACAAAGCTGCTTACTATGGCAAGGACTAAAAGAAAAATAAAAAAGAATTCAATTTAATCTTCATAATGCATTTGTCTCTTCCCTCAAATCCTTAGATTTTTTTCCTAGCACACAGTTGGGCATTTGAGGGTAGAAGTGAATTCTTTGTTAGAATCTTTGGTTCCCTTATGGCTCTGGTGTGCTGTGTACTCTTGGCATTCTGGGAGGAAACTTGTATTTTTCAGACATACATATTTCTATTGAGGTAAAATTCAATCATTGATTGAATTAAAAAAATTTTTAACTATCACTGACAAATTTCTAAATACTATTTAAGAGATTTTACATTTATTAAATTACAGAATATAGAAACAATAATTGCTAAAAACATAGAAGATCCCAAGATAATTTACATTTTCTTGGACATAGTGATACAATTTTTAAAATTATAAGCTGAAAATCCATCTGGACTCTGTTTTGGATAAACATTGAACTTCAGTTATGCTTTTCAATTAATAGTATATTTCAAGGAGCCTATTTGGTTTTTCTAAAGAATTTAAATACTTGTTTCACAAAAATAATTTTTCAGCTTAATACTTTCCTTATTTAAAAATGAAGTATAAATTTATTTATTCAAATGCCAGTAATCCAAATTTTATATATGTGTATATATATATATATATATATATATAAACACAATATCTTTGAATAATTACTATGTAGAGTTTGTGTAAGATTTTGAATTCTTTTTTCTTTGTTCTTAAGGTCCTTTTAATGCCACAGACAGAGAACATTCCATAAAAGATTAAGATTAATTTTATATGAAAAATAATTTACATCTTCAGGTATAGATTATCACTCAATCTGTTAGAAGAAACAGATACTCATTCCCAAGAATATAGTTTTGGAAAAGAAAGTTACTAAATGCACTCTTTTTGGCTATATCTATGCATAGAATTTAAAGACATGCCTTGATTACTGTTATGGGGGCAGTGAATATAATTTTTTAAATATAAAAAGTATATTAAATTTGGGCTAGTTTAACAACCAGTGATTTAACAATTATTCCCCTTTAACATACTTAAAACATCCTTAAAATTATCTGAATCAAAGCAAAAAAATATTCATTGCTCCCCAAGCTTCATACCAAAGAACTTTTTAAAGACTGTTTAAACTAGTAATCATTGCTTCATAACTATTAGTTACCTTTGAACCAATCCATCTATTAAGACAACAGCAGACGTTGTCTTTTTTTAAACCTAATTAAAAGCAAAACCTGCTTGCTCAGTCTTTAAAAAGTTGAACTCAGTCACCAGAACCTGTTAAGGGGGTTAGTTGTTGTCCTTTTACTAACCTCCCTGAAGCAGTCTTTTAATTTCTTCATCTTCAAATAAATGATCATCACCACCTTCAATGAATTTGGTGACCTTGGTGACCTCTGAGAGGATACATGTTTATAGCAGAAATGGATTTATATAACAAAGTAAAGACAGCAGACTTGATGTGATAAATAATGGCATCTGCCCAATAATGAATTCTACTCCAGCATTCAGTTCTTTCACAACCTTTAGTACCATTTTCTGACTTACTAATTTTCTCATAAAGTTGTTGAACAAAATACTGTATAAAAATAAGGCTTCCACTTATGCTTAATTCCTTATTTTTGTACTTTTTTCTTATTGGTATAGAAATGAACAATAGAATGAGATAGAGTAGAAAACATGTAGAATGCCTCACAGATTATTTTAGACTTGGATATGGATAGCTTAGATAAAGTCATGTTCTTATTTTTCTAGAAATGCTGACCTTCTTGCAACAATTTCTTCAGAGTTTCTTCTGTTTCTCCACCTCCGGTAGAAATCCTAGTGTATTTTATTTCAGGACCTAAGAGAAAGACAATGAAAAAGGTCTAAAACAGAAGTAGGCAAACTTCTTCTGAGGAGTGACAGAGAGTAAGTATTTTACACTTATGGGCCATGTAGTCTGTGTTGCGATTGTTCAACTCTGATACTTCAGTGTGAAAGCAGCGTTAGACATTATATAAAAGGATGGGCATAACTGTGTTCCAATAAAACTTTATTTCCTGAAATAGGTGGCACAAGCCATACTTGCTCACTAATTGTTTGAACAAATACTTAAAGAATAGCTTAATTAAGAATTTTAGGCTAATTTTAGGCTACTTAAGGCCAACTGGACTGCTAATTTGGAAGTCAGATGCACAGGTTTCCTAAAATTATTGATCAATAGCTTTGTATAAACTTGCTTCTATTTTGGCACGTAGATGTACAGACCTTAAGATTAATGGAAGCTCAAAAGAGGAAATGGTTTTTCTTCTAGAATTCTCTAACTCATTAACAAACAGTAAAGTGAAGATGGTATGTCATATCAATGGTATATCAAATTACATGCATGGATGCATACATGTAATAAAAACAAATGCTTTAAGAGTTGTCTACAAATTTTCAATTCAGAGTAAAACATAGATTACATATTTAGAATAATATTATTTCTGCCAAAACATAAAGTAACTTTAGTAACCACCATGAAAATGACTTGTTTCTTTAATGATGCTTATATATGATGATTAACTATAATTTGATCTTTATAATCTGGGCAGAGATCCATGTATGGAACTAGTGGGAATTAGTGCCTACCTGTAATGATTCGTTCTTCTCTCGTCTCTTTTTCAGTTATTTCCACAGGCACTCCATCAATGATTTTGGTGTATTTCTTAATAACTGGCTCTGAAAGTAGGAGAATACAAATACATTTGATTTACCCTCATATAGTGGCTATGCATCCATAAGCTAGACATTGTAATGATTAACTACATTTCTAAAAATATTACCATTTAGGATTCAGTAGTAAACATTTTTAGAACATATCTCAAATAACTTCAGATCAATAGGGATCCATAACATAATAGCTATGTCCTGAATGTTGGTTGAGTGAGAGGGCCATTTGACATGCTAACCTCCATGTCATACTTGTTTTCTGGCTGTGGAATGAATACTTAGTGAGAGTCCAGGGAGTTATATATCATCGGAATGGGAGCCGTATCATAAATCCTAGTAGTGGGGTGGCTTATTAGAGACTTACACAATGGTCATTTTTCCTACTGTTTCTGAGTCTAATATTTCCCTTTATACTGATATTAGTGTTAGAATTTTATTCAACAAACCTCACTTGTATATGTGAAAATCATGACAGTTTTGTTGGGTGACTTAGTAGTTAAATTAATTCCAACTAGATCCATTAAAAGCTAACTATATTTTATTTCTGACCACCTAATAAGAACTCATAGCTGAGAAAATAATTCCCACAATTTAGATAAGGTAAGAACAAAGAGAAAATATCAGATGTTCAAGATTTCTAAACCAACGCTATTTCAAAATAATCACAGCGAAGCTAGTCAGCACCAGGAAACATACGAAACGCACCTCCATGGATCACTTCAGTTATTGTTTCACCTTCTTTAATCAGTCTGAATTCAGGTTCACCTTCAATTTTGACTTTTGTTTTTGTGGGTCCTGGGACATTATTTTAGAAGACAAATTATCATGTTAAAGGAGTCCTTTAAATTTACCAGAATAGGACATTATTTCAACATTCGGTGTTACTCAACTCAAATATCAAAGTGGTTTCGGGCTCTATGAAATCAGTTTTAACCATTTCTCATTGTCTTCAAATTAGACAACAGTCTATCTATGTGCTACTAAAATTACTTTCATCTCCTTTAGCTTTTAAACTGATGTATAAATCCATCTATTTGTTGGTTGTTATAAAGTATCATTACACAAAATAATATATGTGGCTACACTTTGTAAATCATACAGCATGTACACATTTGTGTTTCTCTGATAACTGGTGTGGCTCCCACTTTATCATACTGATATTATCTTATTACTTTTTCTTTATGAAAATTTTTCATTTAACTTTTAAAATCACTCAGTACCTTATATTTTTGATCTAGTGGGCATAGGAGTGAATATAAGAAAATATTAAATGTATACCTACCTTTAAGATGCCGAGTGCCAGGTTTTATGAGGAAAAGAATTTGAGTACTTACCTTCTATATGAGAATAATACAAAATTAACCAATTAATAGTTAAACAGTCCTTCAAATGCAAAAGTTAAACTAGTGTTGCATTTGACTTGCAAAATGATTTTGCTAACACAGAAAATCATTTTGAAGGTTAGAAAGCTGCTTACTACATTAGTTAATTAAGACTGTTTCACAAAGGAGTAAGAAAAATAAGTTCAGTACATTTAACTCATACTGTAATAGCCTTCAATAGTGGAATGCAACCATTGTTCGATTATCTTTTACAGCAGTTTTTTTTTTTTTTGGCTTGTTCAGAAATTGTCAGTGTACATGATTACCAAAACTAAACCAACCTAGAACAATCCAAAATAATGAAAATAAAAGTAGTCTTTTTACTCATAAATATTTTATGCCATAATATTTGATACATAAGGCCAATGGATATTGACCACAAAACATAAAGCCAGGTTTTTAAGGTGTGGTAACTTCAAAAGAAAGCACACCTAAGGAATTTAAGAACCAAAAAACAAGTTAATAAAATATCTAAATCAATATTTCTTTAGAAAAGCCAAAGTGAAATTTTGGAAACATCCTTTATAGTTAAGCTCTATGAAAGAAGGGATTTTCTCAAGATTGTTTTCCTATTTACTCCCAACACCTAGGAAAGTACCCAGCACAATAGTTGCTCAAAAACTATTTGTTGAATTGAATTTTAGCTGATTTATTCGTAATTCCAAAATGTTGTTATGTATCTTTTATAAGAGGCATCTTAAAATTGTGTCCTGGAGTTTAATTTATTTAGTAAGAATTTAAAAGTCATCAATGGATCTGTAATTGTTCAAACAGTAAAAAGGAAATGCCAGTAGCAATCTTGGAAGCTGGACCATTGCAAATTGCTGCTAAGATAAATATTTGTTTCTTTCATTATGCTACACGAGAGTGTAATTTCTGAATATTTGAACTCAAGTTATTAATGAGTAGGTGACACAACTCCATTTTTTCATCCATGTTCCCTTTATAAGAAGAAGCCAAGTAGAGTTGATACTCCAGTGTGATCTTAACTGAATAAAGATTAGTAGGATAGAATCCTACTGACAAAGATTGAGGAGATAAATGAGTTGAATAAAGAGGCTTCAAAGGAGAAGAATCTTTGAAAATAAGAAAATGGCACATTTAAATAATTTCAGATAAAGAAGCTGTGCACAAGTTATAGTGCAAAATTTTAGGGAATCTGATTTTTTTAAAACAGGACAAGATTTGATTTTAAAATCAATTATATTATCAAAGATCATTGTGTCATGTTTCATTACAATGATCAAGGAACATATTTTCAACAAAAATTTCTGATTAATTTCTTCTTAAAATACTAAATTATCTTCATTACTATATAAAGTTTATTAAATAATTATAATTATAGAATTTTTTAAAAAACAAGGACAGATTTCAAGTAACAACTCAATTTTAAGTCTCAAGAATGTATACTAATATGATAACTAATTAGCTAGGAAATCCATTTTTACCTATGTGTTTTCAATGTATCTATTTAAATTAATGGCTTACTTTATAAAAGTATTCAAGAAATTACCTTCTCAATCCACCAAAAGAAATAGCAAAATCAAAGATAATTACAATTATAGTTTTCCAAAGATTCAATCAAAGATACAATCTGTTCTCTTTTTGGAAGACTGTTTCTACCCTTCTTATAGCACAAAGAAGATAACTAGTTCTTTTCTGGGTACGTTGCTACATTAAGATGCTTATATATGGAAATTTTAAAAAATTTAAGTTGTGATCCTTAGATATAATTAAAATACATGAAATGAAAGTAACATCAAAGACATTGAAGCTGGCTAACATAAGTACTAAGAATATAGAGATAAGTGACTGCTTATTTAATGTTATAGTATGAAACATCAGGAGAGGAGTGTGTGTGTGTGTGTGTGTGTGTGTGTGTATTATATATATATTTCATATATAATATACATGTGCATGTATAAGAATATATTCAGGACTGGAATTATTTTAAAAATTAACTCACTGCATAACCTACTTCTTTTTTCTTCTAATTCTGATGGTCTAAAAAATATCTCATGTGAGGCTGTAATTTTAAAAGCTTTCATTAAACATAGCTTGTATGCTATCTTAGGTTACAGAATGAGAAATGCCTGTAATTTTTTTGGAAGAGCTTCTTGTATTGTTACAAAAAAGAACATGTGGGAGACTGGAAACAAAGCAACAAAAAGCGTTGAGAGTCTGAAGGAGTCTGAATAAAGTAAAAAAAAACTCATGATGTATTTGTTTAGTGAATATCTATCTGGGTCCTAGTGTTAAGGCAATGCCAATTAGATTCAAATTAAATCAAGTACAAGCAAATGTACTGAAAGTATTAGGAATGCACCATCTACTTTGCTAAATAATTTGCACTCCGCATTCTTCAATTACTTGAGCATGCCATTGGTATATATTTAATATGTTAGTTATTAAAAGAATGTAGATACATTCATAGAAATCAGTATTTTTACGGATGTTTTTACAATAAAAGGAACCATGTATAACATTGATTTTTACCTTCAGTTTTGATAATAGGATGAAGACTACTTTCAATCACTTTAATTTTTGGTTCCACAACTTTGGTTATAATTTTAGTTGCTGAAAGTATAGAAAGTGGAACATGAATGATATTTACATAAAAACCTGAACAAAGGTTTTTTTTCTTTGTCTCTGTAGAGTACTAAGGTACAAGATGTGGTAATATATTCAGGCAATCAGATACAAGAAATATTCGTGGTACATAATATAATATCTTCTCATGTCCAGGGGTTGAACTCTGAAGTCCAGTGACTTGAATTTGATCCAGTGAAATATATACTCACAGAGTGAGAAATTCTATCTAGAAATCTATAATTTTTAATTGTACCACTAAAACGCTTTACCTTCTTTTGTACTTCTTGATAATATTGGCTGCATTGCAACAGAAGACAAATATGATTAATGTCATGCAATTCATAATATCTTAAATTGCATTGCTGGATTCTTTCTCAATTAAAAGAAAAAAATGAAAAGAAAAGCCTTTTAAAATGTTGTTCATGCATCTGATAACAGTGACATAGAAAGGAAAAAATGAAAAATAGTTCAGAATACTTAAAAGTAAGAAGAAATTTCAGCCAGCCAGACATGAGCTCTATTCAACAAATATGATATGATCAGTATTTAAGTTATAGGCTACAATGTCTTTAATATTCAGTTTTGTTATCACTATGTTTTTTTAAAAATTTAAAAGTATATATTTTAAACGTGTGTCATCTTCCTAAGTAAGATAATAGTCTATAAATTGAGTACTACATTTGCTATTTGGGTGATTGGTTCACTAGAAATCCAAACCCCAGCATTACTCAACATATCCATCTAAAAAACCTGCATGTGTATCTCCCTGTATCTATAAGGAAAGTAAATAAAATAAAATACCAGTCAACTATTTGGTTGACTTTGGTTGTACTGATTAACTGGAAATGTGCCTCTGAAGCCACACAGCCAGAGCTGCTGGCTTTTTGTAATTTCTAACGAAAAGCCTTGAAAGATGGTTCTATTAGATAACGGGCCACACTAAAATTTACTGTGCACTCAGATCACATCAACACAGCAGAGGTGAGATAGCACAGCTTCGGTTTCTGCAGTTCTCACCTTACGCCTATAAGATGTTCAGCTGTGTCAACTTTTTGAATTAATGTGGGTTCTTAGCCTTCATAGAGACTGTTTCAGCCTTATGTTTTATATTTTGAGGTCTCATATTGTGAAGCTCTAAAATGTAACAAATCTTTGTGTTCAATTATTGGTTCCACAGGTGGTCTTGCCATGGAAGAACCTCTCCGTGATGGTAGAATGCATAGGGGTCTCTATTGCTACTATCAAAATTGGTTCATTACTTTTAGATTAAATTTTTTACATTATGTTAAGAAATTTGAAGTTTCAGAGGTTTAGTTGGTTGGTAGTTTTCATTTTAATCTTGATTTTCTGAAGACTTAAATAGTTTTGATAGGTGATGGTCTCTTAAGAGGATTAAACATTGATTTTAGTCCTCTCCAGGTTAAATGTTCCGTATTTGACAACTTATACCAAAACAGCATCCTTTCCCTCAACTATACACTTTAAAATGGATGTTATTTTGGAGATGAGAATAATATGCAGCAAAACATTAAAGGAATTTTAGAGACAAGTCAACCATGAAATATAAAAATATAAAATTTCATTTATCTTTACTTCTATTTGAAAATACTTCTTAATAACAGCATACCATCTAGAGAGGAGTAAAAGAAACATCTTACATTGGTATGTAAATGTCAGAGCTGTTTCAAGGCCTCTGGGTAGGTAGGGAAGGGTCATTGAACTTGTATAATTCCATAAAATGTAGCTTATGCTCTGTGAGTGAGGATGCAATTTAGTAGGAGAAAATAATTATAATATTTTTGCTCATTGTAGTCAAGATATTGCATTCACATATATGGAAAGTAGTGAAACTAACATGGGTAAAGAAGGAAAGCTAAAGAAATGTGCAAATGTGTGTGTGTGTGTGTGTGTGTGCATGTATATATTTATACCTTTGATGAAGAAAGATGGCATAACATGTCTGATGAATAGAGCCATAATTATTCTTTAATTTTTTGAAAACATATTTTTTACAAGATTCTATTCCCATAATGAATCATAACTATTCCAATTAAGTCTTTAATACAGTTTTGAGCTGGCCTGATCCTGGAATTGCATGTTATTATTACATAATTGAAATCAACAAGAGCAGCAGACATTTTGTTTTGCTCCTTACATTAGCTTTACTCCTTTTCCATATCTAGTATAATCTAAAGAGAAATTTTCTTAATTAAATAACTGGATGCTCATGGTATAAAATGATATGATTTTCTAGCCAGAATAAATATGGGGATTGAAGTAATGTTTTAGCTACTGATACATGTTGAGTGTTTAATTGGAGAGCCAAAACAAAATGAAAATAATTTCTGCTTGAAAGCTACAGTGAAAGAAAGAAAAAGATATAGAAAAAGACATGATAGAAAAGACATCCTACCAGCTACACCTATGAGAATGAAGTACCCTTTACCATTGTTAAGTAGTAGAGGTTTAATTTTGATAATCTGGTAGTGTCAGACATCAAAGAACCTTGGAATTTAGAAACTTTAGATTTGTCACATGTTTGTCCAATTTTGAATTGGAGAGTTTTTGAACTGCCACTTCATAAACGTTGATATTTTTTAACACGTGCTTCTCAGCCTGACCTTAGACAGCTCAGGGCTTGAAGGTGGCATGAACAAGTCTTTGGTAAGGTCATTTCTGTGTCCACACATCTGAATTTTTAGGTATTTCTAGAGGCTCTTTATGCCATCTCTTCCCTTTATATGTCTTTTTTTTCTGCCTCTTTGCCACACTAATATTATATTTTGCTATATTTCTCATATTGTGTCATTCCTGTTTTTCCAGTGAGCGGGGAAGAAGTTCATTGGGGTTGAATGTTATCTGGGACCTCAAGCCCTGTTTCAAGTGAAATGAGATTGGCCATAGTTTGGAATTCTAAATACCAGATTATCAATAATCTCTGTAAATACAAAGAAACATATTGTTTTCTTTTTTCATACCTTGCCACCTATGTGGCCAATATTTATTATATACTTACTATAGACAGTCATGGGGATTTCTTTGAAGGTACTACCACGAACAAACTGAAAATAAATGTTTATATTTAGTAACATAAATGCAATAGTTGTGTTAACAAAACCATGGCATCACTTTAATTTTTACTAAAGTAAAAATAGTGAAGCTATTATTACACTTAACAGAAGTGAAGTCCTCATATAAATCATCTTCCAGTTAGATGCTATCAGGTCAGATGTCATAAAAATCATTGGATTAATTACTCAGAGATTTAAAAATTATAGAATAATTAATCCAAAGTTAAATATATTTGTTAAACACTATTTTATGTTTTCTGCTACTTTTACCCTACATTGACAAAGAAGAAAAATATTCCTTTGTTTTAAATCTGTGATTAGTGACAATTTTTTTAACTGAATGATCTTTCCATTATATTCTGCAGTGAAAGTATGAATAATAGAAAGATTTTAGTTATTTACCATCTTAGTTGTCTAAATTGGACTGTAACTTCTTGAATAAAGACCATGTCCAATTTAAATACATATTTTTCATAACACTTTATACAATACTTGGTCCTGTGTAGCTTTAAATAAATATTTGTTGAACAAAACCACAAAGAAATGATGTCATTTCTTTATAGGTGGGCGAGTGGTACATAAACAACAAAGAGCAATCCAAGCCCAGTATATATTTACTCATTAATGCATTCATTTCTAGTCTGTTATATTAAGCCGGTAATATGTGTTCTACATATTAGAAATAAATCAAGTAACTTTCAGTACCTTAATTTGGATGTGTTTGATTAATTTATTAAGTATTTCCAGCAGCCGATCATTTCCAACAGGTATGTCTATGAAGAGGAATATTAAATGAATGTTGGTAAGAAAGCATAAAATAAAAATGTAGGTTCATATTAAAAAAAGACTTAGCCCATCAATGAGTCAATAATTACCAACCTGCTGGATAGAGGAGTTTATCTACAACATGAATTACACCATTTGTTGTCAAGATGTCAGATTCTTTTGATTTCAATTCATTCACCAGAAGTGTATCATTTGCCTATCAAAATAGAAGGCAATTTCAATGATGGCATTTAATTAAGGATGAATATTTAGATAATTTAATGATGGATGAACACGATCATAAATTCGTTCTAGACAACTTACTCCTTTCAGAAAGATTTTGCTTCCTTGTGTGGTCTTTAAAATGTTAGTAACACCAGGTTCAAATCCTTTTCCAATGAAAATTCCTGGTGTCAGGTGATAAAGAATGATGTTTTGAAGAGCATTTTTGTCCCCTAGGGGAAAAATATATATTTTTTATTCAATAATATGACTTTTTGATAGACAAGGCCTAAGAAACAAACATTTATTTGTCTTTATTTTTTCCCATATTGTACTTTCTCAGAATGTCATTATTCTCTCAAGTAGATATCAATGCTATGTCTAAACATATAATCACTTCAATTAGCCTAATCAAAATAGAACCTAACTTACTGGGAGAAAAAATTTAATTGTTTTCTAAATTATAACTGTTTTCTTCTTTGTCCCCTGATTACATGGTCTTTAATAGAGACCACATAAGTGAACATCTAGCTTAACAGTATGACAGTAAGCAGTTTAAGAAGATTACTGAGAGACCCTCCACACATCCCAAGTGGATGAAATTAAAGGAAACTAAAGCTTGCCATGAATACCAAAGGGGGGATATTTTTAAGGCAGAAATCTGGACAGGAAAGCTTGAGAAAGGAATGAGATCTTGAAATGAAGCAGAAAATATCTGGAATTCACTTCTACTTACGTATCAGAAATTCTTTTTCTTCACTAGTCATTCCCTTAAAAGCATCATTGGTTGGCACAAATAATGTCCAGTCTCCAGGTTGTGTCAGGACCTCTTTCAAGTCTGCAGCTTCGAGTAGGCTGAGGAAGGTGCTAAATGGGAAGGATGTACATTTATTTTGTCAGATTTTGATTTAGGTATGTTCACCTACAGTGCATGTAATGGAATAGAATCCATGTATTGTGGAAAGCATGAGAGAACTGCGTATACATTTTCACGTGTTTCAAATATAATTTACCGTTTAAAAGTTTTATTATGAAAAATGATTGAAATATACAACATAATTTTTAAATTTTTTTTAACTGATTTAATTCTATAAAACTTGACACGGTCACATATAACAAAAAAGCAGCATTTTTGTCATTTAATACTCCATAAAATAGTCTTTGCTATATATACCATCAGTTTCTAAAAACTAATTGTAAGAAAAATGTCAAGAAGTAGTTTACTTTGTTAGATTTGTTTTTACACACAAAATCATATTATGGTGCAACAGGAAGTAGCAGTGAAAACAGGTATCAATTTTGAAAACATTTGTATGGACATTTTATTCTAAATTATGTTTTCAACCATACAGAAGACTGAATGTCTTTTGGGATACTTCCTATAAAACAAAAATATGCCAATAGCTCTCATTCTTTGTGGAGGTGCCACTGATAGGCTTACCTGAAGCGTTTATCTTGTCTTAACTTTTCATGGAGAGATTTCTCTGCTGGTTTGATGATCTCACGGAATATGTGAATAGCGCCATTTCTCCCTAGCTTACTTCCTCTCACCATGCATGAATTTTCAATGCAGACAGACTAGGAAAGGAAAGAAAGGTATGGAGTGTCCTTTTCCTTGCTTGAATTTTCACATACAGATGTAACTACATAATTAAATTTCTGGATCGGCCCTTCTGAGAGGTTGCCTATTGTCTGAGGCCACGTAACAGCATCTTTCAGTGGCTCACACAAACTCGCAAGGCATTTCTTATCCAGCCAGGTTTTTTAAAAATAAGTCAAGCTACCCTATGGATCAGGCAGGTAATTTTGACAACAAATTACAAAAATTTCATGGAATCCCACTTCTACATTTTTTATCATTTCTATCTAGATTTGAACTATTTCTCCACACCCTCTTTTGGTCAACACCATCTGTAAAGTTTCCTCACTTTAGTGCTTTTAGTGATCTTCACAAATATTTACTTTCTTTTCTTAACTGTAAGACCCTATTCATCATTATAAGTCAAATCATTGACATATTTATAGCGTCTTGAACAAATGTGATATATATATACACACACATACACACATATATATGTATACACAAAATTTAAAGTGCAGCCCATTCAATGCATACTTAAAAATGTGTGTTTGGAACACAGGGAGCTGCTGCCATGTGCCAGATTCAATTCTAGGTGATGTCTGACTTCCTGTGAACTATTTTAGCTGTAGCTGCATGGGTTATCTGGACAGATACTAAATGTATCATTAGTTGCACTCTAATTTTGATAAGCAATATTTCTATAAATTTTCCTGCATCCAAAAGTACATTACGGCTGGGTGCAGTGGCTCACGCCTGTAATCCTAGCACATTGGGAGGCCGAAGTAGGAGGTTCACTGGAGGCTGGAAGTTTGAGACCAGCCTGGGAAATACAGGAGACTTTGTCTCAAAAAAAATTTAATTAAAAAATTAGCCAGTGTGGTGGTGTGCACCTATAGTCCTAGCTACTCAGAAGACTGAGGTGGGAAGATCCCTCAGAGCCAAGGAGTTTAAGGTTACAGTGAGCTATGATTGTGCCACTGCACTCCAGCCTGGATGACAGAGTGAAACTATGTCTCTTTAAAAAAAATACATTAAGACCATTTTATAAAGTCCAGAAATCTCAATGTGTCAATAAAGGTTTATCTTGAAAATCATTCAAAAGGTATTCAGGTGCTGGCTGGTTATTTTCCAGGATAATATCACCTTGCATATTTGATCCTATGTACAAATTATTTTGTAAATTATAAAGTACTCTGCAAATAAAAAGTTTATAAAAATTTAATGCTTTCTAGAATTTAAATAATTGATGCTTTAAAACACAAAATTATTTATAATGAAACACATGCAAACAGTCTGAGTTTTTAACACATAGCACTTTTCGTGGACTTTGCTCACAGTCCTCATCCAAGCTACCCAGTTCCCTGATGCTTCCATGAATATTTACTATTAAAACCACATTCATAAAATTCTGGGAAATATTCATTGAAACACCATTCTTTGACATGCCATTTGACAGACTTTTTATTTTATTCTGATATACTTACTGTCCGATATACAAAGACTCTGAGATGTTTGCCTCCCATGGTTTCCAGTTTTTGTCCATTATAAAGCTCATTAAGGCCAACTTTTACTTTCAAAATGTGATTCTGCAGAATTAATTTAAGAAGGCGCTGATCCATGCTTAGAGTATCATCTGTAAATAAATTCATTAAGAAAGAGCGTGATTTTATTTAGAAAGCATTAAAGTTTCTCCTGGTGAGAGGGAATCATGTAAATAGATAATCCCTGACATTATTAATATCATGGATTTTGCACTCATGTAATATATGAGTCAACTAAATGCTCAAAACTAACAATTCAATTCACCAAGTAGAAACTTGGTGATCCATTGTATCAAATGACAACAATATAGTTCCAACCCATTCAAACAATGAGTTTCACCTCTGTAAGGGCTACATAGTTTTATAGTGGTCACTGGCAAATGCTACACCTTAATGGTGGCCAAGGTTTTTTCTGATAATTAGATGTCCATTAGTCACATGAAAAATTATTGATGAATCCTCTCTAAATTAATCTTGATTACTGGAAAGATAATCAAAGCAAACAACCTCCTAAATATGGGTTGCTGCCAAAATACATGGGGATGATTATTACAAAGAAGAAAGGCAGCATTTCTAGGAATTCCCTTTTCTTTTCATTAATAGTTTTCTATATCAAAATTTAGTATTTAGAAAATACTAAATTTGTAAAACCATTAAAAATTGTGTTACCTATTTTTAATTAATAAATTTTGCCTAACAATTTAAATATGTCTTTGTGAAATCATTGTCCTGAGAAAGATGACAGGTTGTATGAATCTGAACATGGTCTGTGAATAGCAACTACTAGGTGAAATATTTATGTATACTATTTTAAATCATGATATGGAAGTGTATAATCTTGTCATTTTATTTATTTATAATTTGACACCCTTACTATCCAAATTATGAGATGCAAAATATACCTATTTATTTCTAAATATTATTATGTTGGTATCAAATAAAGAAATCAGCTTTATTTTTAAAAAGATCTATCAATGCATCCTTATTGTGCTGGAAATATTAGATTCACAGAGAAACTGAAAATTCTTTTTAAAAATATTTTTAATTGATTAATTAATTTATTTTTTGAGATGGAGTCTCACTCTGTCACCCAGGATGGAGTGCAGTGGAGCGATCTTGGCTCACTGCAACCTCTGCCGCCCGGGTTCAAGATATTCTCCTGCCTCAGCATCTCAGGTAGCTGGGATTACAGGTGTGCACCACTGCGCCTGGCTAACTTTGTAGTTTTTAGTAGAGATGGGGTTTCACCATCTTGGCCCATCTTAAACTCCCGACCTCGTGCTCCCAAAGTGCTGGGATTACAGGCGTGAGCTATCACACCCGACCTATGAATACTCTTTATTACAAACTTTCACTCCCTGTAGGCTATTATCCATTATAATGAAATGTTTTGAAATGAGGAACACTTTACTAGAGACAACATAGTGCTAACACATTGTATGTGTAGCCAGTGCAGAAACTAATCAACATGTATTCTTTCTTACTGCAAACAATCATAAAACATGTATTCTTTCTTACTGTATCAAACAATCATAAATAATGTATTCTTTCAGCCTCATAAAACATGTATTCTTTCTTACTACAAACAATCGTCATAAAGAAAAAAAGGTGTGAGGCAGAGAACAGGAACAACAGTGTCCAGTACATACCAGAAAATGCATTATTCACAGGAGCCAGCAAAGTGTATTCTCCACTTGGCTTCAGAGCGGATGCTAAGCCTAATTGGGCCACAAGATCCGTGAAAGTGCTTTGCTGTTTTCCAGCCAGCTCCATAACTTGTTTGGCTGAAAAATAAACCATCACCATCCCAACAATGTTGTCATTGCTATTATCTCCATCATGAAACTACTAAATGATTCCTGTCTCTTTTCTAACATTGTAAGCTATTTACTACAACGTCAGTATGGTACGACATCCTGCCCCTCCCTTGTAAAAGAGTTCCACTTCAATTTTTTGGCAGGGGCTGATAATCACAATGAATTTCAGAAGGAAAATATCTTTCTGTCTTCCTACTACATGTTTCTTTGATTCTCTATTGTTCATCTCTCCTACCTCTCTACTCTGTGAATTCCATAGCTTTTTCATTTATCAAAAGCTGACCATTTGGTGAGATCTTTCCTTCTTTTTCCAAGAAAAACTCTGGCACTGTGAAAACCTTTATAAATATATTAGATGTCAGAACCCTGGGAAGCCGAAAATTCATGCATGGAGTGCCCATTACTACACTATCTATGAAGAGCCCAAATATCTTATTATTTATTGAGTTAGCGCTTTCCCTGCCATTCTTTGTACTGCACATTCATTTTTCACTGACTTACTCTTTGAGACAGCATAATTGGTAAATTATAGTAAGTTGTAAAAATATATAAAACCGTTTCTCACCAGAATCAGGAATGAGGACCTGATCAATCAAATGGATCACACCGTTATTTGTCAAGATATCCTTTTTGTTCACCATTTTGATTCCGTTTACTGTTATACTATCACCGTCGCATCCTATCTCAATTGTATTTCCTTCTAGTGTCTCAAAGACTGCTCCTCCCATAATAGCCTCAGAACACTGGAGAGTATTTAAGATGTGGTACTTCATGAGAGCTGGAGAACACAATAAAAAGTACTAGCTTTCAGATCAAGGGAAATGACATTTGACTCTAAAAAGATGTGTTTCATTGTGGAACTAAGTATTTCTTAGAATGTAGTAAGACCTAAGGATTCACTAGCTTTAAAATCCTATTTATGTTCTAGAAGTTTTTTCCTATCAAAACAGAAACAGCTCAGCTTCGTAGGAATAATAAGAGGAGAAGATCAGCTTCAGGAAATGATTCATGCAGTATTAGAAAACATGGTAGGTTAAGTTCCAGCTATTATCCGAAAGTAACTCCTGATGTGAAAGCAAGAATTGGTTCTTTCAGAAGACTTTTGACTAGCATGATGGCTCACACCCATAATCCCAACAATTTGGGAGGCCTAGGTGAGAGGGTCGCTTGAGGCCAGGGATTCAAGTCCAGCACGGTCAACACAGCAAGACCCTTCTCTACCAAAATAAAAAAAAAAAAAAAAAGGGAAGGCCTATTAAATTCCAAAATACCCAAGGGCAGTATCTTGTATTAGCTGATCATAGCAGAATATTTGTTCATAACGTGTAATGAGGTTGATAGAGGCTGAGGATAAAACAAATTATTTCCTGAAGGCAACTTCTAGAAAGTAGCCAAATAAAAATGATTTATTGAGGGACCTCTGGAGGGATCTATGCCTCAACTACGTTATACCTGTTGATCATCCTAAAAATTTCTCATCTTAAATTGGTTAAATGCATTTTGGGGTAGGCTGAGTATGTGAAGTATGCAAGCACAGTGTAAAACCTATCTAACAATAGAAAGGAAGCTGGGAAAGCCACGAAATTCTTCTGTGTATCAGTAGTTAGTGGGCCAAGAGAACCGTACAATTCTTACAACTCAGTAATATCTTTTGGCATAAATATAGAATTAAAAGGATTGCATAACATGTTTACAATATTAAAATTTGATGATCTAATATTTCTTTCCAACACCTGCTCATCCTTCTGAATACCTACTACTTATTTGCTTGAAAGCAGTATGAAGCATTAGGAGAAATACCTAATGTAGATGGTGGGGTGATGGATGCCGCAAACCACCATGCATATGTATACCTATGTAACAAACCTGCACATTCTGCACATGTAGCCCAGAACTTAAAATATAATAATTAATAATAATAATAAAAGAATGTGATCTTAAGAGTATTCTTATTATCTAAGAATTATACTCTGCCTGCTCTTTCAAGGACTTTTGAAAGACTCATAGCACATCTCAGAATAAAAGTTTTTCCTTGCCTTTGCTTATTAAATCTAACATTACTGGCAAGAACTAGCCTCTTTTTTATTTCCTTCTCAGAATGCTGGGAGATTTCTTAGAGAGGAAAACATTTAACTACCTTCGGAAGCCACTTTGTCTCCCATGATCCTTTCTAGGACACCTCGTGGGAGTCTCTCAAAAGCCTCATTGGTGGGAGCAAAGAGTGTGAAGTGACCTTCTCTTCCAAGGGCTTCCAATATGTCCGATGTGATGGCAGCTGCCTGAAACACAAATGTGCTTTTTAGAGATTTTCACATTGTAAATCCAAAAGAAAATTACAACATGCTTAGCCTAGGCTGACATGAAGGAGTTGATTCCTACACTAAACTGGTTTGTTCTTGTTAGAGCTTCAAAATCTTACTTTTTGACACGACCATGTCTTTTCCAACTGTCTTCAAATTGTGTTTGCAATAATGGAAATTCTGCCCATGTTTGTGGGACTGTAGCAATATCTGGCAGTAGATATAATAACAGATGAACATGTTCTAAATGCACTAAATACCCTCCAGTCACATGACTAACCATTCTTAGTCTATCATTTTCATAGAAATATTACTTCATATGAGGAGATGATTTCTCATGTTTAAAATGAAAATAGTATTCATTCCAAGAGCTATATTTGTTACATTTTTGCCAGATTTATAGATTTTGACAGGAGAGGAGGAGGGATTTCAATGACCTAAGACAATGTGCTCTTGGACTTACTCTAAAAGATGAAAGTTCATCTTCCGCTTCAACGAAGTCTTGAATTGAGTTACCAATTTGTGTAAGGACACGATCAATGACATGGACAACACCATTTGTTGCAATCTGGTTCCCATGGATGATTCGAGCACAATTAACGGTGACAACCTATAATTATTTGGAAAAATCAAAGTGCTGAAATCAGAGACATCCGTTGACCATGGAGACTGCAAGCCTATTTCCAGTTTTTCATTTATACTAGCAAATGTAACAGAAGGGAAACTATATCCTAAATGTAAATGCTGTGGCTGAAGAATTCATGCTGTTATCTCTAAAAAAGATGCTGTGAGAGAGAAGGGAACCCAAGTCTAGGCATACTTGACATATCTAGCAACATAAGGCAAAGGTGTTTTTTCATTCCAATTATTGCTTTTGTTCCTCTCTTTTATGCAGATAGTCACAAACTTTTTAATGTGGGTCAATGAATGACATAAAGAAGTCTCATTAGTCCTAAAATAAGTTTTGAGAGGGAGAAACAAATAATTATTGTATAGATATAATTAGTTCTATTACAAGAACTTCCTAAATATTGCTTCATCGCTGACCTCTTTTGTCCCTGAGAATTTCGCTGTGGAAAAGGTCCTATGACCCTGTTGGCAGTTTCCCACAAAAACTGATCCAAACACACAAGAACTTCAGTTAGGACAGTAGCTAGAGAACACTCATTCTTTGATTACTCTTTTTGCTATTACAAGAAATTATTTCAAATACATCAACTTATAAAATTTCTTTTTTTAGAATACCTGTCTACTGTCAACTAACTGTTCATGTAATTTGTCCTTTACAATTGCTATAACTATATTGGAAATTTACACGCCCTAGATTTGGGGGAAAGTCATAATATAGCACTTTCTTATTCTCACTAACATTTTATTATTTTTGTGAGCATTATATAAAAAGTATAGACAAAATTAAAGAAGCATTTTATCAGTGTACTTTTCATAAATGTACTTTTTACTGATAAAACTTACCCCATTAGGATAATGGTTAATGAAAAGACCCAAATTGTTATACATTGAAGGAACAATCATGCCATTTTTTAAGTCCTTGGTCAACATTCTCTTATCAACCATGTGGCTATGTAAAGCATTCAGTAATTCAACATTCACATTGCTCTCCAAACCTCTACGGATATCCTAGGAAAAATTGCAATGATAGAAGTTTAATTTATTGTGTATCATTAGTAAAAGTCTTATGATCACCCTATATCTACTTTCTTGCTATTTTCTCATTGCATTATCAGATGGACACACAAATTCACATAAATAACTTAAACTTATATTATTACAACTGGTTAAGGAATTTTCTAAGTTCAGATACTTAGTTAAGGGTCCTGAATGTGATAGAGTGCTTAGAGCACAATTTTTAAAGTGAATATGTTGATGAAGAGACAATCTTGACATAAACAATAAAATGATAAGAATTAGGGAGATATGAAATTATCAGATATTTAAACTATTTTAAGTGGCAAATAAAACAAAACAAAAATGACGTTATATTTATATGCAACATTTGAGTTTTAACAGGGTTTCATGTTTATTTCATAGCAAATTCAAGAATTCAATCATCCTGTACCTTTTTATCTATCCAATATCATGTATTATATTGTGCTTTACTCAATTCTGTGGGAAACATAATAAGTAAAGCAAAAAGTCACAACCATTAAGGTGTTTATCACATAGCAGCAAGTAAAAGTAGACACAGTAAGATATAGGACAGAGGGGAAAAATGCTTTCAGGGCTCAAATAAGGAAGAACAGCTTTTCAGAAGTAGTTTGGAGATAGAGCTTGAAGAAGAGACGAGATTTAAATTAATATGAATGACATGGTGGTCTTCTAAGTCCAGTGCTGACATAGGGTGAATGCCAAGAGGACAAAAGTTGTCTGGTTTGATTAATACATACTTTTATGTTTCTCAGATACTATTAAGAAAGATCGTTAGAAGCGTATGTTGGACAATAATGTGGATGACTTTAATGCCCTAAGGAGTAAAATAAAGTGGCAATGAGGAACCACTGAAGATTTTGTGGCATTGGAATTTAATGATTAGAATCAGGCTTCAGGAAAGTGAAGTGGTAATGTACAGCAGAAATGAGAGTATTAGGTGGATCACTTCAGATGAAACATGAGATAAGACTAACACCAGTTACACAACTAACAAAGCATATAAAGGACCTCTTCAAGGAGAACTACAAACCACTGCTCAATGAAATAAGAGAGGACACAAACAGATGGAAAAACATTCCATGCTCATGGTTAGGAAGAATTAATATAGTGAAAATGGCCATACTGCCTAAAGTAATCTATAGATTCAATGCTATCCCCATCAAGCTACCAATGACCTTCTTCACAGAACTGGAAAAAAACCACTTTAAAAGTCATATGGAATCACAAGAGAGCCCGCATAGTCAAGACAATCCTAAGTAAAAAGAGCAAAGCTGGAGGCATCATACTGCCAGACTTCAAACTATACTAAAAGGCGATAGTAATCAAAACAGCATGGTACTGGTACCAAAACAGAGACAGACCAATGGAACAAAACAGAGGCCCCAGAAGCAACACCACACATCTACAACCATCTGATCTTTGACAAACCTGACAAAAACAAGCAATGGGGAAAGGACTTCATGTTTAATAAATGGTGTTCAGAAAACTGGCTAGCAATGTGGAGAAAGCAGAAACTGGACCCCTACCTGACACCTTATACTAAAATTAACTCCAGATGGATCAAAGATTTAAACATAAAACCTAACACCATAAAAACACTAGAAGAAAACACGGCAAAACCATCCAGGACATAGGCATAGGCAAGAACTTCATGACTAAAACACCAAAAGCAATGGCAACAAAAGCCAAGATAGACAAATGGGATCTAATTAAAATTCAGAGCTTCTGTACAGCAAAAGAAACCATCATTAGAGTGAACTGGCAACCAACAGAATGAGAAAAAATTTTTGCAATCTACCCATCTGATAAAGGGCTAATATCCAGAATCTGCAAAGAACTAAAAGAGAAATAGAAGAAAAAAACAAACAAACCTATCCAAAAGTGGGAGAAGGATATGAACAGACACTTTTCAAAAGAAGACATATATGAGGCCAACAAACATACGAAGAAATGCTCATCATCACTGGTCATGAGAGAAATGCAAATCAAAGCCACATTGAGATAGTATCTCATGCCAGTTAGAATGGCAATCATTAAAAAATCTGGAGACAACAGATGCTGGAGAGGATGTGGAGAAATAGGAATACTCCTACACAGTTGGTGGGAGTGTAAATTAGTTCAGCCATTGTGGAAGACAGTGTGGCGATTTCACAAGGCTCTAGAAATAGAAATTCCATTTGACCCGGCAATCCCATTTGGGTATATACCCAAATAACTATAAATCATTCTGCTATAAAGACACATGCACACATATGTTCATTGCAGCCCTGTGTACAGTAGCAAAGACCTGGAACCAACCCAAATGCCCATCAATGATAGACTGGACAAAGAAAATATGGTACATATACACCATGGAATACTACGTAGCCATAAAAAATGATGAGTTCGTGTCCTTTGTAGGGACTTGGATGAATCTGGAAGCCATCATTCTCAGCAAACTGACACAAGAACAGAAAACCAAATACCACATATTCTCACTCATAGGTGGGTGTTGAACAATGAGAACACATGGACTCAGGGAGAGGAGCATCACACACTGGGGGCAGTTGCTGGGGGTAGGGGAGGGTGGGGAGGAATAACATGGGGAGAAATGCTGGATATAGTATACACCTAAAGTAAAAAAAAAAAAAAAAAAAAATTGGAGAAAGGGGAGGTAAGAAAGGTGGCTCAAAATTTTCAAATCTGAACATTGAGACTGGTAGTGCCAATTGGGGGGAAAAGGCAACAAAAAACCAATTATTTATCAGGGGGAATAAAATGGCATATATTTTAGATAACTATTGTTTAAAGATGCAGATGGTATATCCAGGGATAAATACTAAGATAAACAATAGAAATATTCTACTGAAGTTCCGAGAAGAAACAAGTCCAAACAACAAGCATAGACAATGTTTGTATGCCTTAAAGTGATAGCCGAAACAATGATAAGTGCATTTAAAGAGCAGGGTCAGCTTGCTGGAAGAAATTCTTATAAATTCCCTTCTTTAAGGAAAGGAAGAAGAGGAGTCAGCAGAAAGAACAGCAGATGTAGTTAGAGATGTTAGTGATGTAGTGAAAGACACCCAGAAAAGAGAATTCTATAATCAAGCAACTAACCACACAGCTAATGTAGCCAATAATGCCTACAGATGTATGCCTAAACTTTATTAAGTATATTTGGGTCTGGTTATAATTATCAATTCATCTCCATATCTAGTAGAAAGTAGGAATGAAAATACATTATATCAGTTTTATAGATTCGGAAATTGAGTAATAATTTAGGGTATTGTAAATTAGACTGTGCACAAACATCTGAAAATCAATTGTATTTTCACATTTCATTTAACTATCCACATACATGTATACAAATTTGACAATCGGAACATCCATATATATTTACATATAATTAAACATATATAATAAAATACAGCTATATAACACAGCTTATGATAATTTTAAATTTCAGTAGGCTTCTTAACTTACCTTTCTGTTAGACATGTTATCTGAAATTACATATATTTCCTCACAAACAAAAAGGAGAGAGGAAACAAGTACAAAAGGATAAGTGCCCTATTAGCTGATTCTTGGTTCCTCCTTCTTAAAAAAATTAATGTATAAGTCTCCTGGAGAGTTATTCTATTTGCAGATGTATTAAGATGTTTTATATCCCTCAATAACTCATCCCTTTATGTATCTTCATATGTATACAATAGAACGATATAAAATTTCTATTAGTATTCAAGTTAATAAATCAGTTAAAATGAAATAACAATACCAGCAAAAATAAATATATTGAAAAAGTAATGAATTACAGGATCCAAGTTGTCCCAAGCCTCATTACTCGGTGCGAAGTAAGTGAAGGATCCCTCTCCCTCGATCTCCTCCCTCAGTTTTGAGACGTCAGAATACCGCTGTGTCGTGGTGGCTCCCACGATGCCCAGTGTGCCATAAACATGGTCAATGGGCAAGACTGAAATAATCAAGAAATAAATAAGTACTGGGAATAATCTCAGGATGTTAAACTTTACGCTATGTTTCCCAAGACATTTAACTAATAATTTTAGCAATAAAATTATATGAATAATCAATTTTATGGAAAAGTTATCTTTTGAGTGCTAAATAATAAATGCTATTGAAAAATATTATTTTACATATTCTTTGTGTTGAGGAAAAGAAATTGTAAACTATCATCCTGGTTTAACATTTAACCTATTTAGATCTTAATCCTGCTACGTCAACAATAATTCAATTATAATTCACTTTTTTCTGTTATTTAAATCTATCAATTTTATAGATTTGAGTCCCTAAAAAAATATGTAGGCCTGCTTGTTTTCATTACAATTTCTGGGAGCAAATAATTCAAAATATCTAATACTTCCAGAATATTTCTCCTGAATGTCAGAAGAAAGATTCATGCATGAATGTCAACCTGAAGGGGTTTATTGAGTACTGTGCCATAAACTTATTTTTTCTGACCCTATTTGATTTGAAAATTAGTACAATTTGATTAATAGCATAGAAGAAACGGTTATTAAATTTGTGACTGTCCTTAGATTTGGTGAAACAATTATTAAAGTATAAAACTGGGATTTAAAAAGACCCTTAAAATGGAGAAATTGAGTCAAAATGAACAAGGTTAAAATTCACAAGATTCCACGTAATTCCTGTGCCTAAATTGAGAAAAACAAATCCTAGAGACCTAACAGTGTATGTAATCTGTAACCAATTTTAATGGATTCAAAATTCAATATAAGCTAATGATGTAACATAGTTACCAATGACATTATCCAAAGTGCAAAGTCTCCCCAAATCAGTTACTTATCTTGGTATTGTCTCTACTGCTCAGACCCACATGAATGGACTTTAAATATCAGTCTGGGTTTATATTCAGAAGAAAGATTGCTGGACTAGAGACTTTCCGTGGGCTGGTGTTACAATGGGGAGGGTCAGAGTCTATGTCACATTAGAAGAACTGGGGATGGTTAGCCCAGAGAACAGAAGATTTTATTCAAGAAGAGATGGTAGCTGGTGGAAAGGCGTGATGATTGGCATGAAATATCTGAACGGCTGCCATTTCAAAGAGGAAATAGATGAACTATTATTTTCTCTAGTTGGCAGAGGTATAGGAAACCAAATTTCAATATAAGGAACATTATAAAATCAGAGCTATTCAGCTAGAGAAGATGAAGTTTTGCCAAGTAGTGAAGTTCCATGTTCTTAGACAAGTTCAAAGAAAGGGATTTTGTAAAGAATTTTGTTCCTTAATGGGAAGCTGAACTAACTTAATTTATGACTAAGTTTCTTTGTATTGCCCAGCATCCAGTGCATGAGAAATGTGTTCTTATATTTTATCATCGTGATAAATCCATGATTAACACAAAAATTGGAGGGACATATCTTGGATTTAGGATGGTGCTGAAATACACACACACAATTGACTTCTCCACAAGCCACCTCAACCCTTTCCTTGCATATAACATGTTCCTTATTTAATTCAAGAAATTGAGATTTTACCTGCGGGGCAGCCTCTCATTCCTTCCATTCTCATATATCCAGGGCAACATTCATATAACACAGTTCTGTACATTGAAAAAAAATTAATATTAAAGTGGGAAACTAAGGCTACATTTTGACATAAATTTGACAAAATATTTCACTTACTGCCATGATTTGTTGAGATTCTAAAAATAAGGTGTTTTTTTCCCCCTAATTTTTTCTATGTTTGCATGAGTTTGATTTCTTGCTACAGTCTCATGGTGCTATAGAAAAGTTGCAGAGTGTTGATTCAGAGGAATGAAATTTGGGTCCCATTTCTACTACTTGGTTGACATGTGAACTTGAGCAAGCTATTTAATAAACTGGAATACTTGTTTCCCCAACTATTTAACTTGAATATAGTAGCTATAATACCTACTCAAAATTGTGAACCTCAAATGAAATAATGCTTTTGAAATCATTTTGTAAATTAAAAGTGGCTAGAAATGTGCTTAAATATAAGGTCATTGGAAACATAAGAAAATACATTAACTCATTTGAATTGATAAAATGCTATCTATTGCTAACTAAAATAATGCTATTTTTGGTGTAAATTGTTGGTAGAGTTATTAATTTTACTATATTATACACAAACTTTAAAAAGCTTTTATTTCTGTAAAGTTTTTTAAAAGCAATCTAAGTTTATTTTAATATTAGAGTTCAGTAGTCACGAAAATGACCTCCTGTTTAAAGTTAACAAAGCGTGTTAAGTTCTACAGACAATAGTTAAGATAACAGACCAGAAAATTGAAGAAATCGAAATATACACACAATAACGTTATCTAACTTACTATATTTTGAGAGAAAATAGTAATTTAAAATTATATATAATTGCTTATAAAATGAAAACTATGATTGTATTATTAATATATGATTACATAAATATTATAATGCTAATTTTTAATTTTTTCACATTTTATAGATTTTTTTCTGAACATCATCTAACATAGTCTATTTTAACTAAAATTTTACATAATTACTAACATTCTTTCAATAGAAATATAAAGGTACATGTATCAAGCAACAATTAGAAACAGGAGTATTATTACAAGTAAAAAAATGCACATTGTTTTGTAAATTTTAATTGATACCTATCATGTTACACAGATTATGACAATTACAGATTAATTATTTTGTAATTCACTAATTAAACATGAATCAGCTACTTCAGATGCTATTTCTTTTCTGGCCTTTTATCTAGTTGTTGTAATTGTATTCAAGAAGTATGAATGAATAAAATAATTTAGACATGGGAGAGAGATTGGCAAGTATAAGAATAAAATCTTTTTTTTGTATGATGAAAATGATAAGAGCAACTATCAAGAAGCAAAAATTTTAATGATGTAAGAGATGATCTTATACAGTCGAATAAAAGTAAATAAATGTTTTCAAACTGAACCCAGGTCCATTAAGTGATTATCTAGGATTTGTGATTCTGTTTATAACATTGGATCCTCATTCTCTATTTGTTAATAAAAAATTTCTGGCATGAAATATTGGCTTAAGAATAATAGATTAAAATGTAGACAAAATTAAATGGGAAATACCCATTTCAAGTTATTCTCTAATTTTAATATAATTGGAAGAATAGTCGGTATTGGAAACATATACAAGCTATACAGGAGCCTTATGCAAGTCCTAATGGAGCCTCCAAATAATTTTATTTACATGAGCTGTATGTAAACAAATCTGATAATTGGATATCAAAAGATCAAGAATTGCTTATGTATTAGCTTTAGCATATGTTGTAAACAATTAAAAAAATGAGATACACATGTGCTTAGTCCAGAGATTGATAATACTTACTTGAAGTAAAATAGTGAATAGAAAAGGAAATTTAACAAAAAATTATACAGCATATGTTAATATAACAAGGATCAGTCATAGAGAATTAATGCCCTAGATGAGATAAAATTCTAACAGTTCATTGTATTATCAGCTGATAATTGAACAATGTGGTTATCTCTAAGTAGATATTTTGAAAAGAAAAAAAAACTCGTTTTTTTCAGAAGAACATTTATGCTACCAAAAACTCAGTGTTGCTATATGGTCAGTAGGGCAAAACAAGAGTTAAAAAAAAACATTGCTACCTACAGCTCTACACACGAGAAATTTATCTTTGTTTTCAGAATAGTATCTAACATTTCATGAAACACCAGCGAAAAATGTCACAGACATTCTCTAGAGGAAGTTTACAGAATACTATATTACCAGAACAATATATATTTTGGGCAATATCTTAACCTTAGGTAGCTTCATGTTTTTCGTTAGGCCTGCTCAGTTTACTTTTCCCAAATCCCCAAAGCAATTGTCCAGCTGGAAGGCAAACATTTCTGTCATCTGATCATAAAGTCTTGAAGATGTCTCTAGAAACTTCAGCAGAAGCAAGCAGATGGCAGACCAGACAGACTTCCTGTCAATATTATTGATTTCTTTGATTATTTGAAATTAACATTTACTCAGATGTAACTATATTTTTGAAAATGAAGCTACTTTGGAAAAATAAGATAATACAATTGAACAAAAGGGACACTGTTATATTGCTAGCTAAAAAAAAAAAAAAAAAAAAAAAAGCCAGGCTTAAAAGTCATGTTTTTTTTTTTTTAATGGAAAACATGGAAGAATTTTGGCACAGCCTCTGTACAAGTCTTGACATTGCTCATATATTTAGATGGTTAAAGTAAATTGATGGCATTCTTCTCAATCTTCTAGGAAGTATGTAATAAACATTCTCCCTAATATTTCAGGATGAAGGTCCTTTCTTATCTAATTAGAGTGCGTTTCAAATGTGCTTCATGGTATCCAAGAATATAAAGAACAAAGAGAGGAAAACTTAGAGCCTTAGAGTCCCTACTGGGGCCTAGCTTGCAGCATGGCAGAGATCATTGTAACAACTGATTGCATTATAATTGTGTGAATGACTCACAAGCCTGGCAGAAGTCTGTACACTAATAGGAATAATGTTGAAGTTAAATGATAATATCAAGTTGAACTCTATTAAGCCACTAAGCAGGGAATGGTCAGTGAAGTCCTCAGGTCCCCTAGACTTGGTTACTATATGGAGATGCAACCCAGCTAAGGATAAATGCCGCATATACATGCCTTGTTAAATGCCTTGTATACACGCTCCTTACTTAGAAATAAGATAATCTTGTGCATTTCAAATAGGCATCTGGTTACAACTTCCTTTCCTGTCTACATCTACTCATTTCTAAAAATAGTTTAATTTTAAGGACAACTGATATGATGCATTATGGTTAGTAATTTCACATTCATCAATTCATTTAACCTCAGAAACTCTATAATACAGGTATTAAATCCATGTTTTACAGGCAAGTCTACAAGAGTGATTCCATATTTAGTATTATTATTATTTTTTGAGGTGGAGCCTCATTCTGTTGCCCAGTCTGGAGTGCAGTGGTGCCATCTCAGCTCACTGCAACCTCCTCTTCCCCGGGTTCAAGCGATTCTCCTGCCTCAGTCTCCCAAGTAGGCACCCACCACCATACCTGGCTAATTTTTGTATTTTTTTTAGTAGAGACAAGTTTTGCCATGTTGGCCAAGCTGGCCTCGAACTCCTGGCCTCAAGTGATCCACCCACCTCGGCCTCAGAAAGTGCTAGGATTAAAGGTGTGAGCCACCGCGCCTGGCCCATATTTAGTATTTATACCAATATTATTAGCTTAGAAATAAGTTCCCAATCAATTCTTCCACCCAGACTTAGGGAAACTGAATTTCAATGCTGATGTATTAAGCAGGTTCTTCCTTGGATCTTTTGATTCTCACGGCATTCTTCACTGAGGGTGGACTCCAAATTAATAGGAGGCAGGGAGGAGCCACTTGCATTGTTTTCTTGAGTGAGGATGGCATCTCAACGTTTCTGATTGCATCACTTGCCCTATTTACGACTCATTCCCTCGTAGTAAAATAAAGATTTTAGATCACCGGAGTGGTTCTTGACCTTAATATGTCCAGAATGTTTATTACTTTTTTTCTCCCAATATTTATTGGTAAAACAAACCAGAAGGCATATCTATTAAGTGATAAATAATGCTTTCCAATTTTAAGCTAATCAGTGAAATATCTGTTAAAACGTAATCATCCTTCGGGCTATTGAGATATTATTTATCATGATGAGCTTCCATTATCACCTTGTGGACCTCTGGGGATGGAATGTCTTGAGCTGGGAATCATTGGATTAAACAAAGAGATAAAACTCAAGTATTTTTTAACTTTAAACTTATATGAAAAACTCTTGAGGTAAAATGGAGTACTTTAGACAATTTCCAAATGACTGCAAGCAAACATTAACTTTTTGACTCAGAGACCCTGATATTCTAAATCAGTTTGTTCTGGGTCACTTTTTCATAAAGTGAGGAAACTAAGTCACAGAGGTTAAGTGACTTGCCTAAGATAAAAGAGGGCCAAACCAGGGGTAGAAACAACATAATCATTTACTCACACCAGTTCTGTACCCGATCAATAGCCATGTGATCTGCTTCCTTCTGGCTTCCACCTCACATGGATTCAGGGGAAAATCTGAGTTCTATTGGTAATAGTGGAGATGCAGGGAGAACTTCTTTATTCATGTGTGTATTCCTTTCTTTTCTTTAAATAACTCCCACAGTTTGGGGCAGTATTTTCAAGAATGGCATGTACACCCAAGGGAAGGCATATACATCATAAAATTGTTTTTGGAACTGACACGTTATGAAAAAAAAGGACTTACGCTTTCTTTCCACAGATGGCACCTTGATACCAGTTCCTACAAGTGCTGAAATATTTCTTTTTTGTACCCAAAATCTGTTGAAGGGCACAGACGTTTGGGCTGGAGGATAGAGAGAAAGGAAAAAAGTTAATGTCCTAATAATGACTGTTTTTTCATATCTACAGATAAGATGATAGAATAAAATGTTAAGATATGGATTTGATATGCAAAGATATGATTCTAGCCTTGCACAAATCTAATTTTTGAGCCAATCCTTCTGAATTGAAAAAGCTAAAGTCTGTAGAAGGTTGGGGGGGGAGACAGAGAAAAAAAATTATACATTTCTGAGAGCAAAATACAAGTGTTTCAAAAAGTTAACCAAATAGGAATATTCAGACAGTACTAACATAATTGTATTTCTATGTGCCTTATTGCTTTTAATAGTGGATAATCTAGTGACCCTTTTTAAACCAAACATGTGCTTATTTGGAGGATGTCCATAACTTCAGGGCTCTCTGGAACAATGAGAGATCAGAGAGCAAAAGAGACAAGATTTACTATGTACACAGACACTATACTGTGTAATTTTCTAGGTAAGTAATCACAGAAGTAAATGAGTGCTAATATTAACTTTTAAACAATATGGTTGCACAAAGGAGAATTTATCTTTTTGAATGGAAGCAACAGATTAGAACCTCCATCTGTCACAATTTTAAGGTTCTTCTTCCCTTCTTAAAGGGATAGAGATCTTATTTCACTGTAAGTCAAAGAAGCTTTTGAACATCATGAAAATCCCTGTGAGGCATAGGAAGAAGTGCCAAGATCCACTTAAAAAATTATAAATGGTTGGATAAGTTACAAAATTACATGTAATTTTAAAAATGCTTAGTTGTAGTTGCATTCTTTCTATAAAATATAAATTGCTTTTGCAAATTTTACAGAATTCAGAATTTAAAAGTAACTTAAATGCTTCAAAGAATTCAGAGAACTAGTTACATCACCCAGTATTTAACCTTCATAGGTAATTTAAATAAATTTTCTCTAACATCAAGTGAGATATTTCAAAGCTGTTCACATAATGATAGTCCCTAACAATAGATTTTTTTAATTTTGAAAACCCAATTTCAGATGGAAGAAAATAAAAACACAAATAAATTAAATAATAAAAGAATGCCCAACTAAATTTTGTTAATTAGACTAAAATTACAAAATATTTCATAAAAAGCAATTATATTCAAGTTATTTAGACAGTAATTAAGTCTTAAAGCTTAAAGTGCATAGATAAATCACAGAATACTCACACTTTCCTTTCTTTCCTATTACTTTATAATAATTAGAGAAAGAAAACTCAGGCACATATGAGAAACTTTATGTATACTTGAACATATAACAAGCTAAGGAACAAGAAAAATGGTTTATAAAACCAAACCACTGACTTACCCTTGATCCCGGCCCCTGATACGACTATGAGCCAAGATCTTGTCATAATGACCATTGGTGTTTGCAGGGTTAACAAACAGCAATAGTAGAGAAAACATGGGTAAGAAGGGAATCATCTTAAGCCTCTCCGTTGCAGTTAGTCCACGAAGAGAACTGGCAGTGGGCTTTGCAGAGCTCAGAGTTTATATACATGTCAGAGTTGTGGGAGGGAACACTGCATCAACCTGAGAATGTGAACTCTTTCCAAGAAACATCAGCAACTTCAAGTTGCCAGCTGAGATTTGTTTCAGTTAGTTATATTTAAGAAACACATCGAGCTACTTTTCCTTTTCATTATAAAGAAGGTACTTATTTTTAATCATATGAACATCTGACTCATTGCATGTTTATGTCTCAGTTTTATTCTTTTGCATCTTAGAGGGTTTTATGAAAAATTCTTTTGTTGAGTTTTAAGAGATTCTGCAGTCTTTTTCAAAGTAGAAGGTATAATGTCTGTATGCTCAAGATTATTGTTAGGTCTTAATTGCAGTTCACATCAGAACTGAAAGATTATTTTTGTTGTTATTTTTACCAGAAAACAAAGGTAGGTGCAAGTCTTACAATCACAAGGAGTAAAGGCTGTTGATTAAAAACAAACTCTGGATAGATTTAAAACTTGTGTAAGATATGAAATAAGAATCTAACTTGCTGAACAATCATGCAGGAGAGTCCAAATTTTCCTTGCTATCTTACAAAAATAGAGCACTATCTCTCATTTCCTTTCTTTTTTCAGATATCAAGGAACATATAGAGTTAACATAAACGTACTCTGAAAAATTTCTCTAACTCTTAAAATGAAGCAGAAAGGAAAAACATTTGTGCCTTACTGTTTTTCATTGCATACTTCACGTGATGTTGAACACCTCTACACAGCACATCTACTGATAACCACTGGTGAACAGCAGCCACTATTGGAAGAAATTTTTATGAATCTAAAGATAACTAGAATAATTAAATACATATTAGGAAATGGGCATTGCCAAAGTGATTCTTCTGATTTTATCAAGAGTAACTAAAGCCTTTCAATGTTACACTATGCAATCCTTAGCCAAGAAAATGTGCATTCTTACTACTCCACACATATATCAAATGTTAGAACACTTTGGGTAAAGGAAATCTGAATGTCAGAAGTAAACAATGAGCTGGCATGGTAACCACAATCAATTTCCTTGAATAACAAGCTGCACATCATTGTAAAGTGTAATTTCAATACATCTTGTTACAAAGTGCTCCCTCTGTAATGTCATGTCAGTGTTCTTTTTCCAGTGATGAGATAGGGAAAATTTGTCTAGATTCTCCCTGCTGTTCTAATGGAAAGGCCTTTAAGGGAACTGGATTGGGCAGAAGCAGATTCTCAGTATCCTGAGTTATACTTAAACTCACTGTGGGGTTTTGCTTTGGGATAGTAAAATATTCTACAATTTGCTGCTTAGTTTATTAAGAAACCACACAGTGAAACAACAAATGCTGAAATGTAATTGAGAGGTCATTTCAATATGAAAATCTTGGGATTAAGGTATAGAAAATGAAGGGGCAATTCAAAAGAAGAGCTGGAGAGGAGATAGCATAAGAGTTAAATTATATCCCGTCCCTGGTCCTTTGTCAGAAGAAGAGTATTTGTCTACCATTCACACTTCTCTGAATAGAATCATTCTAACTTCATATTTATGAAGTCATCTTTTGCTTTATATTGTAGCTTTCTATTACGCTTATGTTGTGTAAATGGTAAGTGATCAGGAACTGCTTATTGATTAGGATGGATAAACTATTTTATGAAAATAAGTTCTACTTAATATTATTAAATTAGCTGTTAGGACATTCATGGTAACATAGGTATATAAAAGTCTTCAACTTTAGACCAGTTAGACATTATAATATAGATTACCTTCTAAAACATAACAATAGAGTTTTGAAATTGCAGAGGAATGAATAAAACTCAAAGTATTCAGCATCTCCAAGGTCACCAACCTAAATAGTTGTTCACTCTTTACTGGTGTGCTCACTGCTATTAATGCCACATTTTTCATCTTTAGACTGCTGTAACTACTTACAAGCCTTTCTGTAATGAAACTGAACTCTGCTCAAATCCAATAGGGTTTGACTGGAGGTGAAGGATGAGGTAGTACATATATACTTACTACATATAGACTTGTGTAGTAAGTATCAAGGGTAAAAAAATATATATTTTTAAATATAGTCCAGAATGATAACTGATAGACCTGATTTTGAATATAAGAGGTGAAGGAAGAATCAAAATTTCCTGCCATGTTGCCTGCTTTCTTAACATTGCATGGAATGAATTAAAATCTTATTGATTATTTTCAAAAACAATTTTGACCTAGTTGTTCCTTGCAACCAGTTTTATCCGCTAGAATTAATGGCTTCCATTCATCCTGACTCTTGCAGTTGGTAAGTAATTGCAAGAAATGAGTAGTGAAGATGGAAATGCAGTCATATTTCAAAAGATTACTGCTCCCTTCTGACAAGCGAGACAGATTTATGCTTTTTTTGTGGAAAGCATGATATACGCTCATACAATAAAATAGAGATCTTAAATCTTTGTTTTCACAGGTAATAGAGATTGTAAGTCTATCCATTTTGAGCATGATTTCTGGAACTTGTATAAGTCCCATGGAAATCAACAAATACCAGCCCTCAGCATTTACAGTTAGGATTAGTGATGACATCAGGAAAGATCTTGAAAATGTGAGCCAGGTGTGCACACAAACCACCTGCAAATTTAGAGGTTGGGGAATATCCCAAGAGAAGGAAAAATTAGGGAAAATATAAAAAGATCATAGCACTGGAACTTAAAAATCTAAGGTTAGACCAGAAGTGTGATATTATGTGCCTAACAGTAGGAGGAAGTCTCAGGAAGTTTCGAGTAGGATGAGGGAAGGAAACAGTTGTAAGAAAAAGAATGGAAGAAAGAGCAGTTTAAGTTTTGGAGAAGATATTGAAAATCTTGGAAAGAACATAGTTCTTCCCTTTCAGAATATTTATCAAGGGTCAAATTTTGTCTCTCCTTTCCCCCCACCCCTTTCACTCTGTCTCTCTCCACATAGGACCCTTATTCTTCTGCATCAGAAAAAGACACTGACCCTGGGGTTGGCCATGTAATTTTCCTAGGAGATGGGAGGAAAATTGAAATGATGATAATTAAGTCTGACTTTCAGAGCTACAAAATTTGACCCAGAAATAAAAGTCATTAATGAAAAATAAACGGTTTACTATGTAACTGAAGAAAAATAATGTGACTGAAAGACAGAGTCATTTGTTTCTAGCTATCAGGATGCTACTTTATTGGCAGTTTGCGAATTATCTAGTGGATCTTTGTGACAAGGCTTGTAGCCTCTGGAGACTATGCAGTCATTGTAATATCATGCTTACTGTCACCAGCATTCAACTAACCTTAAACTTGCCCTGTATTGTCCAGGACATGGACTATGAATTCAAAAACCTGGATACTCAAGCCAAATGCAGATTTTTTTAAAGCAAAAATTTCTTTGGTTTTGCATGATCCAGAGTAGCTATTTATGCCAAATTATTTCTAAACCCTCGCTTTTTAACATATAGGACACAGATCCTGAAAATGTTTCTTGAATATCACTTTGCTTTTTTTCTGTCCTGTTTGTAAACTGCATGTAGTTTACAACTTACTTATAAAACATAATAAGGTCTTGAAGTTAGTGCCCTACTTTCTTGGGGGTAACACTCCCGTGTTCAACTATTTTGGCTAGTGAGGGTCCCAGGCTTCCTTGACAGCTAGATTAACAGCTCTATAAATTGAAGTTCTGGCAAAGACCCAGTGGTCTTTGTTTCTTTTGAGCTAGTGAAAATGTTTTCTTAAAATGACTAGGTTAGGCTGAACTAACCCTACAGCAGTAGGAATTCAAATTAAACAAAAATTAGATTTCATGATTTTTTTCCTTTTTAAAATATGCATACAGCCCAAATAAAATTGAACATCAGTGAACAACTTGAAGAGGCCAAAGAAGAAATATATAGGGTCAGATACTTGTGGCTGGACATACTGTATAGTCTACAAGAACTGGGCCCTCTCACGACATCTTTTGACGTAATACTTCCAGTGGATTTCCTCTGGATACTCCATAAATCTTCAAAGCATGTTTTGGCCTAACATATCTAAAATAATGAAATCATATACAGACAAAGAGATGATTAACTGCAGCCCAAAGCAACATGGGGAGATGTTTCTTTAATGTTAAGTCATTTAGAAGCAAGACAAAAGGCTTTCTGAAATAAATGCAAGTAATATGCCATCTTTTCTGTAGAACTTTAAGCTGTCACATCTTTTAAAAGCCTATCAAATGTCAGGTCCACTCTCATGTTAAATAGTTAGTCAATGTAACCTATCCGACCATCATTGAACCGGGTACTTTTGCAATTTTAAAACTGGGTGCTTATTAACAGTATCTTTATTAGCAGTATTTACTTGTATTTCTCTGGAGACATCTAGTGGAGAAAGCATAGTATACAATGTTTCTAGAAGCACAGATACCATCTATTATATTTTGATTAAATTAATAATCAAAATAAAACTGATATAAAAATCTTGGACATTTTACCTGTGTTTCAAAATGACAAATGACTGAAAATTAATAAAGCACTCTTACATAAAATATTTGAAAGCTGATACATATTGGCCACAATAAGCGATGCCAAATCTAGATAAAAGATGAAAAATCTAGTCCTGTTTTTCCATGTATGTAGCCGAGACATGAATAGCTTCATTTTTTAAATCTGAATTTCTGAGGTTTTTTGTTTCTGACATAAAATAGTGACATGTACTTAGAAATGATGACTGAATTTTTCTACTTCAAATAAATGATTGGAAATAATCACTTCTTCAGTGTGATTTCATTATTTGGTTCCCTCTCACATTTATATACCCCTTACTTCTCAGCCCCTGATACTGTTGACATTATGTCTTGCATCTTCTCTCTCATTTGGTTCTGGATGATTTTGTTTAAGAGGTAATTAAGACCCCACTCATCATCTGTCTCCTGCCCACAAATAACTTTTAATATTCTTCAAGATTAGACTGTAAGATGAAGGGATGGATAATTGCTGCAATTAAAAGAACTCTGTAGCCATCCATCTTTCATAGTACTGAAATTTCAACATCCCATCTGGAGCATTTGGTCTGCTGAAAGAATGGTCTAAATTATGATAACTCCATAATTTGTAATCAACCATTTATCACTTTCCTTGGATCCTTTCCCTCTGAAATAGAAATACTCTCAGGTCCCATGCTTAAACCTCCATTTCTCTGCTGATATATCTTCTCTGCTGATTTGTCTATGTCCAACACTGTCCTCAAAATCCCTTCATCTATTTCCAGTGTTTGTAGTACATGGTCTATATATGCTTCCTTTCTACATCTGAAAAGCTTTTCGGATTTCTTCCCAGGAAAAGTGCCAACCAAAGTAGAGTTATTCCTCATTTTTCAATCATAATCTTTCAGCTATTCTCAAATACATTGAATATCATTTGTTCTAAAATAAACTTCGTTTCTCCGCTTCACTTGATAATGATCTTATGTGATGAATTTCCAATTGCAGAAATTGAATATTGTTACAATTACAGATTTCTTCTTGTTCTCCCCATATATCATGAGGTTTTCTGCTTTCCTCTCTAAGATGCATGCGTCTGATGAAGGTTTTTATTCACTTATATTGTCCTATATACAAACCAATCTTGGGATAATGTGTTAGTACTGTGGGGAAAAATGGAAAAGACCTGCTCTTCTTTCTATGCTAACAAATGTGCAATACTCTTTATACCTTTATTATTGTTCTGAAGGACACATACTTGTAGAAAAAAATGGAATTAGATAAGTTAAAGTGAAATTACATAAGTTACAGGATTTCAGGTCATGTAGGACCTGAACAAGGGTTTGGATGTCTTAGCTTCTCAGTATATATTGAACAATAAAAAAAGTGATCCCATTACAGAATGTTAAAGGGTAGAGGTTGGGGTGAAGGGTGGAAAAGAAACTATTCCAGTGAACACGGAAACTAACTCTATGGTTCTTATTCAGAAAAAAAGGCCTGGAGCAATTATGGAAGCTTTGGCCTTTAAATGAAAAAATAATCTTTAATTTTTTTTAGTCTGCTTTTAGGTTTTATAGGAACACATGAACCCAGAGTTGTACAGTTTTTACCTTTAGCAAATTATTTTTACTTTAAGTAAAACAAACACAAGTATGCAGATGTTAGTTGAATAATAACAGTAACATATTCATTATAATGGCTTAAACGGATACTTGTACTGTTTGAAAATCATACACAAAGTATAGTGTGCTAGACAAATCATTAACTTGGATGTGAGTTGACTTCTGCTAAAATGAGAAACTGACTTTATATTTAAGCAGTATAAAACCACAAAGGTGGTGAATTAATAATTCTTCAGCATGAGAGATTATTTGGGGAAGCTCTATTTAGAAGCAGATATGTCAATTTTTCAGTTGCATTTAAACATCTATCAAGATGTATTTTTACCATGTGGCAGATAATTTTTTATAGTTTTTTTTCTCTCTTCTCTTATAAGACTAATAGCCAGAGAGTAATTGAGATAAATAATTCATTTGCCCAGGTTGACCCACATTTTACACATTTCAGCTTTGACAAAGAAGAAAGGAAGGTGGGGGAGCTCAGTTAATTTCCCTGGATGTTCCAGTTATCTGTTGCTGCCTGACACATCACTCCAAACTCAGTGCCATAAAGTAGCAACCAACTTAATACACTTACAGTATCAGTTAGTCAAGGATTCAGATAGTGCAGAATGGGAATTACTTATAAGATAGCCATACCATTCCATGATGTCTGTGGCTTCAGCTGGGAAGACCAGAATGGCTGGGGTGATTTCAGTAACTGCCAGTGGTCAACTAGGACACCCTGGAGTGCAAGATCCACTGCCAAGATGGCTTATTCACTCATGTGTCCTCAAATTGGCAAGGATGAGCTCCACTGGGACTCTCAGCCAGAGCACCTACATGTGGCTTCTCCAACCCAGTGACCTCAGAGGAGTTAGACATATGACAGCTCAGTGATCCAGCAAACAAGGCAGAATATGCGTGGTCTTTTATGAGCTGATGTCAGAGAGCCCATGGGCATCTTCTGCCACATATGCTAATAGTTGAAGCCACCAAAAGTCAACCCAAAAAGGAGAAGAGAGCACATAGACTCTCACTTGACGACAGGAGACTCAAAATGTTTGTGTCCATTGGGAAATGGTGTTCAAACCCTGAGACTCCTGGTAGACCTAGAAATGCTTAGAGTCCACTAACCTATGGTTAAAGTAGATCATGTATGTGAAAGTACTTTAAAATCTGCCAAGGGATATGTAACTTATTTTTATTTTATTTTTAGAAAATCACCCTGTTAATGGTGTTCCATCTTTCTGAATTCCTGGATTACATTTTCCTTTGGTGTTTTGTGTTCAAATTAAACACAGGGTTAAACATATATCCACCAAGGAAGGGCATGGTTTGAGCTCTTAGATAGGAAAAGAGTTTAAGTAATTTTTAAAAATTTAGAAAATGCTTTGAAAATTAAGATACAGAAATCTAAAATGGATGATTTTAGCATTTAGTGATATGAAGCATTATATTGCAGATTTAAATGTCTGACCTCTAGTGGTTGCAACTCTTTTTGCAACTGTGAACTCAAAATACTGTGATTGATAGTGTTTAATTATCACTGAAGCTATTTAAGAAAAGGGATAAGTAATATTTATAAACACCTACTGCTTACCGTTTCTGTACTTTCCAGTCCTTCTAGTAAATTCAGATTTCTCGTTCTCATTTTGCTCAGCTTGAAGAATTTCCTTTAGCATTTCTTATAAAGAGATTTTCTAATGACACATTGTCTCAGCTTTTACTTATTTTTGTTTCATTTAATTTTTAGAAGAATATTTTCTATTCATAGAAAATTCTAGGTTGACTTTTTCTTTTTGGCAGTTATTATAAGTTTTTTCTCTTATTTTCTGGCTTGCAATGTTTCTGATAAAAGTCGACTCTCCTATCATTTTCCTCTGGATACAATGTATCTTTTTTCCTATGGATTTTTTTTTTTTTGTATCTCTGGTTTGGGCAATTTGTCTATAGTGTGCTGAGATTTGAATCTCTTCATATTTATCTTGATTAGGATTTGTGGACATTCTTGGAACTATTACATAAACTGATGTCATGAAAATTATAAATATATTTCCCTGGCTTTAAACTGTGAGGCTTTTGTACTCTGTAATTCATCGGAGAAAAATAATAGTGTTACTGCAATGGCATTTACAGGCTTTTCAAGGCCCCGACATAGTGTGTGCTGCTCAAGGAATTTACAGAGGTATGACTTTTTGCTGTGAAATAGGTATTCATGCAAAAGTGGCTGGAAGTTGTTTTTTAAGTTTCAGTTGATTTAAAAGCAGAGTCAGTTGTGAAGGCAATTTGAATAACTGAACTCAGTAGTTTTTCAATTTGAATATCAACAACACTCAAAAAGACAAAGAGACCCAGTTTACCTTGTTTTGATCTAAATTGCCATGGGGAAAAAAAGGAAAGGAACTTCATTCTTTGGTCTTACAAAAACCAAAACTAGTGCACACACTTTAAATCTGAGTGCTGGGAAGATTAACCATATCACCAAGTATACTAATTTAATTTTTCCATGTCCATGTCCTGATGTAGAAAACTCAAAAAGGCCATTGGAAAAATTAAATAGCCTATACTAGAGAAAATTTGATATGAAGAGATGGAGTAAATAATTAATTATATAGGATTTTATCACTAATAAATTCCATTGTGAACGTGTCAGTGGCTTTTCTAACAGCTATAATAACTGCAGCTAAGAGAAAGAAAAAGTCAACCTAGAATTTTCTATGTATAGAAAACATTCTTCTAAAAATTAGATGAACCAAAAATAAATAAAAACTGAGAGAATGCATCATTAGCGACTAAAGGAAATTCTTTAGGCTCAGCAAAATGGTAACAGGAAATCTGGACCTACTAGTAAGAGTGGAAAGCACTGAAATGGGAAATAGTAGGTGTTTGTAAAATACTGCTTATCCCTTTTCTTAAACAGCTTAAAAGACAATTAATTAAAGCACTGTTAATCACAATATTTAGAATTCATGACATATGTAAAAGTAAAATTAAAGACATCACAAATGATGTAGGATTAATGGATGTATACTATCGTTTAAACCTTAAAAATTGTAGGGACTTTATACTTACATAGGGAAGAACATGTTTTTTACTAATTTGGACTCTAATGTATTGTTATAGGAATTGTCTACATCACTGGTTGTCAAGAGTGTGTTTTTTAAGGTTAATTCAAAATAAAGCAATTAGATTAGATTACTCTTAGGATCGTTTTTTCGAGTCAAGTAGTGTTTTATGACTTCATGCAATTGAAACGTATGAAAGTGAGATGGACAATATTTGGAATTAGCCTATTGAATGGTGTTTGTCCAAGCCAAAAAGTCTGTAGCACAGAAAGAATAAAAGCCTGGGTTGAAAAATTCCTACTGAGTAAGTTCTCAGAGAACAGCAGAGACACTCTTCTTCATCTTTCTAACATCTTCCAACTACTTGATGATGGCTGAAATTCCACTGTATGGAAGACATTTAAAAAAACTTTCATCTGTTAGGGTATACCTTTCCTGAGAAGCAGTTGTGACACTTTAATCTGTTATCAACTGTTTATTTTTTAAGGTTAAAATGAGTTTATGGTCTTTCTGCTTGAGATCAGATTCTGCTAGAAAAAGCTAGAAAAAACCCTGAGCAAACTTGTTGTAAAAATTGTACCTTGGGGTCTTTCCCTTAGCAAAGATTATTTTATCCTTATTTTTCTCTATAACCTTTCTATTTGATCATTCTTTCACAGATACTTTCATATTCCCGATAACATTTAAAGCGAAGTTTGGATCTTAGCAAAAGTAAAAAGACTTAAAAAAATTAGCAATTAAAGACATGAGGCCAAGAGAGAGGCAGTGCTGTGTATTTTAAAGAGGCTGCTACTTTGGCAGTCAGATGGCTTGGGCTGACCCCTGAACTTTTCAGTCATCAGTTGTGAGATCACTGGGAAATAGCTTGACTTCCCCATGCCTCAGTTTCCTTAGCTGAACAATCATCTAATAATATCTGTCCTTTCAATCCTTCAGACATGTTTTAAGACTTAGTTTTGAAGGAGGACAGAGGTTTTAAGTTAAATGTCCAAATGGAATAAATTTCGAATCTTGTCAGGTTGGCAGAAGTGAGCATTACTATCAAAATTACCAAATTTGTATTGATTTATGTCAAGTTAGACCCTTAAAAGGCAACTTCGTGAGGAGAAAACCATGTGGAGGCACCTGCTCAAACTATTCAGGAAATCAACTCTGGGGAGATAATGAGAGATAGAGACAACTGGAGCGGAGAAAGTGCAGGTCACCAAAAGACAAAGTTCTCACTGAATAATTTTCCTGAGAGGGTTGTACATTCAGAGCTTTGGTGATATGGAGAGGCTAAACAGACCAAAGCCTTCAAAGTGGAACCTACCTAAATTAAAGTGAATAAAGGACATATCTGAAATATTATTCAAATGTGTAAGGATGTTATACAATAACTTTCCATATCTCATTCTCCTGGCCTCAAGTGATCCACCTGCCTTGGCCTCCCACAGTGCTGGGATTACAGGTGTGAGCCACTATACCCAGCCTTAAATTGAATTTTTAAAATTCCTTTTAGTATTTTCTCTAGAAAGGTGCAAGATATTTTGTTGTTGCTTTTGTTTTTTGATTGTTTATGTTTGGCTGCCAGAAGACACACAGAGTTGCTACCAAGTTAAAAGTATGGAGTATCTCACAGTTTCAATTCTGCTGGTGTGCCCTGAAAAAGCAAATATGGCTTCGTACCCTTATTACCATGCACTGTCCAAATAGGAGTTTTGGATTCTTTTGCATGGTGACTTCAAAGGTAAAACTTTACAGAACCTCATTATGAGGTTGTGTGAAATTATAGCTTAGGTTTTCTGCTTAAAGTCTTTGCACATCTTATCTATATGCTTATCGAGAGAAAAGTAATCCTATGACTATGTCAAGATCAGTGCTGCTATTTCTGTTGGGGATCATGTTACCATAGTAATATATTCCCTGTGGCTTAGAAAAGACTTATTTTGCTTAAGTGCTATTTTTATTTTATTCAAAATGAAGTAGAGATAAAATCATAAAATCTGTTACCCTTAGATTTAATGGCAATTTCAAGCAGAAGATAAAAGGTAATCAATGCATTTCTGTTTAGCAACTTTCTTTTACTATGTGCTGGTTTCTCAGGCCAGCATTATGATGAGAATGATGAGGAGAATGGAAATTAATTTCTGTGATTATTTTATTTTCTCTTTTGATTTGTAGTTTTTTTGCAAAGGGGGAGGATCAATTCCACTCCTCAAAATTTGGACTGAATGTCGAGACTGATGATGCCACGCATATGTCAAGAAAGTCTAGAGATTTATTACTGTCTTTATAATGGCTTCTCTAGAGAGCAGGATGGGCTCCCAGGAAGGTTCAGCTGTGACTTGAGAGATCAGAAGGAGAGGACTGACTTAGGCTTTTATAGGAGTTAGAGTTCTCAGCCAGGGTGAGGGGGCTTGCACACGAGTGTGGGTTTCCGTGGTTTGAGTTTCCCACCAATATCGAAAAAGGGTGTGTGTGTGGCCTTTTCTCTCGGCTTGTCTAGATGCAAGGTGAGAAAGGAAAAGGAGTGGGGCTTGAAAGCTGTTAGTGGTCAGATACCGAAAATAGACCACTCGCAATTTTTTAATAACACCTTTATTACAAAGCAGATTATAAAGACATGAGTGAAATTTTTGTATACAACTATGTATAGGTGTGTACATATGTACGTGTGAATACAGATATCAATAAAATAAAATGACCATTTTTCCTTGCTAAAGATCCCATGCATCACTGGAATGGTTACTGCGGAGCTGTTCTGGGATACTCTTCCATAGCAGCAGTGAAGACAGGTGAGGCACAACCTAACTTTGAGCCAGCATTTCCTCCTTTACTACTCTTTTTTCTGCCCTTCCTTCCTTTTCCTTGGTGCAACTTGTGGAGTGGAGGTAATGATATTTCTTAGTTTGTGGAACGCTATCAGTATAGGAAAGTTTAAGCCTCCTCCCTTGTTCTATTTCATGATTGTTTTCTTTTTTAAAAATTCACTCCACAAGGCATTGGTCTTCTTCCTGTAGAAACTCAGTTGATTGTAAATATATGTGTGTGGTAGGAAAAAAATGTATCATGTTTTGTTTCTTTGTGTGTGTGTATATTATGAATTTACACAAATAATATTTTGCTATAGATGATGTATATTTTACTCAATATTGGTCATTGAAATTTATCCATGTAGCTATATGCAGATTGTTTAATATGTCAGACTGCTCCATAACATCCAAACATATGATTATGGAACATTGTAGATATCCGATCCCTTAGTGATAGATGGCTAGAAATCTCTTCTCTAGCCTGTACTTTTTCTATAATGTCCTGAACTACCATTTTGTCCCCAAACCTCCCCTTGAAAGTAAGCACATCTTTTTATCCAAGGATTGTGTGTGTGTGTGTGTGTGTGTGTGTGTGTGTGCGTGTGCACTGCATTCTAGCATCCTTCAACTTCTCTCTTGCTTATGTGGCATCTGTAAGTTGAGTTTAGGTAAGAGACCTACTAGCCCAGGTTTGTTTATTATAGTTTTTTGTATCTCAAAACACTGTGAAACACTTGATTTCATTTCATTCTCATAATTCATTATGCCATGTACTATGATGAACTACATTTTATTGCTAAGGCAACTAAACTCTTGAAGTTAAGCTACAGTAAATCCTATGTGATAAATTGTGAAGTAAAACTAAACTCTTAGGACTTCTTACAGTGCTTTAGCTTAGTTGAAATAAGTCTTTAGCAACCAAACTGTGACAAATTCAGCTCATATTTTTATTACAGTCACTAGTGCTTAGTAGTATCCAGAAGACGTTCTGCAAGGAGACTGAGTACTATAAATTATTATAAATCCACTTTTCAAACTCTCTGAACTTGACTTAGCATAAATGTCATGCTTATTGCACCACTACATAGTCTCTGCACATGATTTAAATACAGCTAAAATATATCCTACCATGGGATGACATCATGTTTTGAGGAATCCCACTTAAATCTCATGTAGTATGATATGTCTATACAGGAATCTCTAAAATATAGCATTTAATCAGCAATAGATGCCATTCAGTATGACAAGTCCTCAAGGCTGGTCCTGTGATCTAACTTGTGATGTTGGCTTAGGAATTCAGAAGTTTAGATTCCAGTGTTGCTTTTATCTCTAACTTGCTATGCAACATTTGAAACAAAGTTTTACTTCACTGAACCTCATTTGAAATTAGACTGCTAGAATAAATTATTGTAAAGATTCCCTCCAAGTTGAAATTCTATAGTTATAGTACACTCTTAATTTAAATAAAATAACAACTCTCAAATATTCCTCTGATTAAGGAATTAAAAAATTGTTTATATCTTCATGGTGGTACAAGATGAAAATACCAATGATTGTTAACAAATAATTTTATAAATACTTATGTCTCTTAGATGTATACCAATTATAATATTACTCCTGCATAATAATATATTAGGTAAGATAATTATGATGACAGAATTTTTAGAGATGATAGATTACTTCTCTCTGAGTTAAAGAAACAATTTCTGAAGCAAGGAACCATATATAAATTGTATGTCCAAAGACCATCTTATGATAACAGAAAAAAAACAAGTTACTAGCTAAGCAATTTCACAGAAGTCTCCCTATGGAAGAAAGAAACAAGATTGATATTGGCTTGGCATCTGTTAGGTGAGATTCACTGAACTAGTTGTACGAGCGAAAGTGGTGTGTCTCCACTGAATTTGCAGAGGAAGAAGAATCTGCTCATTTGTACATTTCTGAGATTCCTTTCACTAGGGGCATTCTCAAACGTAAACCTTAGGTTCTCATGAACCATCATGGACAGAAGAGGGCAGAACTGTGAAACTCAAAGCATGAAATATGTAAAAGAAAAATGGCAGAGAGTTTGTTTTTAATAGCATAGTATATGATCCTCTTCTGTAATATTCAAGTGTCTGTTAGTGAAATAATGAATTCGCATCTTGGCACAGTTCTACTGGCTATGTGATGTTGGCAACTTTTTAAACTTTTTGAAACTTAGTTTCATCATCTTTATGATGGAAATAATAATATATTGTTTAGAAAGTATTATAGTCAGTATTTGTAAAAAAAAATCTACAGTACCTGAATAACATTTTGTAGCTTTTCTTATATTTAGTATTAATACCTCCTATAGGGAATTTCATGGTACTAATGAACAGGGAGAGTGGAAAAATCTTAAGTGCATTACAGTGTGTTTATACCATCAGCTGAGTTTGCTGTTGATATGGTTAGGCTTTGTGTCTCAACACAAATTTCATCTTGAATTATAATCCTCATAATCCCCATAATCCCCACATGTCAAGGGAGAGACCAAGTGGAGGTAATTGGACCATGGAGTGTATTTTCCCCCATGCTGTTCTCCTGAGAGTGACTGAGTTCTCACGAGATCTGGTAGTTTTAGAAGGGACTGTTCCCCCTTTACTCAGCACGTCTCCTTCCTGTCGCCTTGTGAAGAAGGTGCCTTTCTTCCCCTTTGCCTTCTGCCATGATTGTAAGTTTCCTGAGGCCTCTCCAGACGTGCTGAACTGTGAGTCAATTAAACTTCTTGTCTTTATAAATTTCCCAGTCTCAGACAGTTCTTCACAGTAGTGCCTCCCCAGCCATGCTGAACTGTGGGTCAATTAAACCTCTTTCCTTTATAAATTTCCCAGTCTCGGGCAGTTCTTGGGCAGAACTCACTTTGACAGTTAAGTTCCATCTTACTCTCGAATACTATGATATAACCAAAAGAATATTGGCTTCAGAATTTAAAATATCCAAGTTTAAATCCCAGCTCTACTAGCTTTTAGCTGTGAGTCACTTGCAAAAATCATGCAAATTCTCTAACAATTAATTTTAAATGAAGTGAGAATGGAGTTTATTAGATTGAATTCTTAACGAAAATTATAAGGAGGTAAAGTGTTCATTCTAAGAGGAGTTAATTTTTCTTCTGTCTTCTTCCTCCTACTCTCCATTACCTTTTGCCTTTTGTCTTCTTTTCCTCCCTTTTCTTTTTGAAATGAGATTCTTATGGTAAAATGTATCATATTCCATAAACATGTCATATGACTTTGGGTACAACACTGACTTTTCTCAATCCTTTTTCTTCACTGAGAAAACCATGAAACTGTAAACTACTCACAACCTATATGAGTTACATTAAATAAAATGTCTGAAAATCTCTCAGTTAAATTAAATGTTCAACATATATTTATTTATTTGTTAAATTTTCTATAAAATTTATAATTTTAGGCAACCACTGAGTGTACATTTTACCATTCCTACTTCTTTGACTTAATAGAGGAAATCAGGATGGCAAGTGAAGTGGTAATATGAGAAACATTTCAGAAAATTTATTCAAAAATATTTTTTAGGTATACACTGAAGCCCCAGGACTTTTATAGACACTGGAAATATTAATTATAAACAAGATGGATGGGGCTCCTGCCCTTCTAGAGAAGTATTTCAGAGAGAAAGAGGCAGAAAATACACAGAGAAACAACATATAAGTCTCTGGTTAAAAAAAAATGTTAGACTGATGATTTTTAAAAACTATCATAAAAATTGAGAGTTAGAAATTAACTTTACCAACCTTCTATAAAAATTACAGTGGATTCATTATCTTCTCCTGAATAAATGTTTTTCATATTTTAACACATCTCAGTTTTTTCTTTCTTAGTTTTAAGCAACAATTCTTAAGGCACTGTTGATTTCAGTTACAATTTTTATTCAGCAAATGAAGAAATCTATCACTATTTAGAACTCCTGGGTTAGAATAGTAATCTCTAATTAAAATCCCATCACATGCCATGTCACCTGCCTTGATTCCCTCAGAAACACAATCAGAATTGAGATTGATTTTTCCCACAAAGAAAAGTAATACAAATAATGTTTGTACTTCCTCCCAAGTGCCCCAAGAACTTGGGAAACCAAGTATTTTGATAAACCTTGAAACACACCAGATCATCCTGTTTTATATCTTTGTTATATAGTTAATTACCATTAATGTTATTTTCCCAGTCTTCTATTATCTTCTGCGATATCTTTCTTTCTTTCTTTCTTTTTTCTTGAGACAGAGTCTCACGCTCTATTCCAGGCTGGAATGCAATGGTGCGATCTTGGTTCACTGCAACCTCTGCTTCCTGGGTTCAAGCGATTCTCATGTTTCAGCTTCCCTAGTAGCTAGGATCACAGGTGTGCGCCACCACGCCTGCCTAATTATTGCATTTTTTAGTAGAGACAGGGTTTCACCATGTTGGCCAGGCTGGTCTCCAACTCTTGACCTCAGGTGATCCACCTGCCTCAGCCTCCCAAAGTGCTGGGATTACAGGCGTGAGCCACCCCACGAGGCCCTCTCCTGTGATTTCTTTTAAAAAATCTTTTCATTTTAAATTCTGAAACAACTATTTATTTACTTATTTCATGGTAAGAAAAAAGTAGTTTTAAATAATCACCCTCTACTTTGAAAATAATTTTGAACAGTTTTCCATACCCGAAACCTTGATTCTCTCCTGAGAAAACCACCTCCCCATGTAGCCCTGATTTGTGGTTGTGGTTCATTGTCCAGATTCCATGTATCTGTAGAGCAGGAAAGTGGAAGCTGAATCTTTTAATATTTTCAATATGCCTTTCAGTGTATTGTTCTTCCACCCTGTGAATCTCATTAACTTACTCTAATCTATGTTGTTCTTTATTTCTGTTGTTCCCCTCAAATTTCTATCTTATGTTATTTGACCTCTTGAAGCTCTGTCAGTGTGTAAGCTACTTTCTCTTGAAAGACTTTTCTTTCTCTCATTTCAGTGTTTCCTACTATTTCCCTGCACTGGCTACAGCTCTTTAGATTGTTTGGTTACTTCCTTTCACATTGATTATTCCTTACCTATGTATCCACCCAGGCTGCAGACATGATTATCCTTCTTGAGTTCTCCATCTTTCTTTACTATCAGTTTGAGTTGGTCTTTCAAATCAAGCAGTAGAATATGCATAAGTTTCATTGGCACATGTAAATTTCAGAATTGGATATAAGCTTACATTGATAGTGTTTGTGATCCTTTTAATTTTGTGTGTGTTTAGTACTACTATGAACTGACAGTCTTCTCCAAAGACTCATGTTGAAACTTAATTCCCAGTGTGGCAGTATTGAGGGATGACGCCTTTAAGAGGTGATTGGATCATGAGGACTTTGCCCTTATTACTGGGTTAATCCATGTATGGATTAATGGGTTGTCATGGGAATGGAACTGGTGTCTTTATAAGAAGGGGAAGAGTGACCTGAGCTAGCACATACAGCCCTCTCACCATGTGATGCCCTGCACTGCCTCAGAATCCCCACCCTCAAAAAGGCTCTCACCAGATGGAACCCCTTGACCTTGGACTTCTCAGCTTCCATAATTGTAAGAAATACATTCATTTTACTTATAAATCACACAGCTTCGAGTATTCTAAGTAACATTGTACTGAGATAGTAAACTTTGGTAGGTCTTCAATATAATGTGTACAGTGAGATTTGACAATAATACTAATATCTGTGGCTCTTAGACTAGGAAATGTGCCTAGGGATGCACAGATGTATACCCGTTGAGAAATACCAGCTGGTTGCCTGCCAGGTGGTCTCACAAACTGGCCTCCCTTGATGAATGATCCTTAATTCAGTGTCTGGCTCTTTGCCTGCAGGCTCTGAAATCTAACTTCCTCAGCATCTGTAGCATGGCCTCATCTCTAACAGACTCAAGTTTGTTAAGTGCAGGAGCTTGTTTTCTACAGTCAGGACGACCACTTCTTATATCCATAGTTATTGCTGGCACACAAACTGGAATACATGTTCAACATCGCTAGTGCATTTGTTCCATGAATAAAGCTATAATTGGGACTTAATTAGAATCAGAAAATTAGTTTTTAGTCATGGTATCAGTGGCAGCCAGCTAATAGATCTTCATTTATTTTCACAACTGGTTCAGCTACACCCATGGGACCTGAATGATCTAGGTCCATTGGCTAAGAATCCTTTCAAGGAAGCATTTGAGTGGACAATGCCGTCGGCTTCTAACACTCCTTTTCTTTTATCTAATGGCATTTTTACCAATTGTGGTTATCTCTCCATTCTGACAGACTTTCATTGTTTAGCTACATTGATACGTTAGGCTAGATTGAGCCTGTGGCTCATTCTGCTTCCTTAAGGTGATTTGCCATTTTATTTGATCCCAGTTGTATGAGAAGGAACTTATATATGACTTAATCCTAAAATCTTTGGGATTCCTTAGTATTAACCTCATATAATGAAAAAACGAATCATGCACACATAATTCTTTATACTTGACAAAATAATTTTATTTCTTCATGTTTTAAATCATAATGATAACTGAGCTCCTTGGTCTAGAATAGTTAAGCAGCTATTTTCCCATTTTATAAGTGAGCAAATAGAGACACTAGGATAAAGATAGAAATTGAAGTTTTTGCTTCCAAGTCCAATAGTCAAAGCAGAAGATTCCTGCCAATATCTGGGTTGGAGATGGCTTTGGTTAGTTTCATTGATTAAACATGGTTGCAGCCAAGTTCCTGCCCATTTAGTGAGATTATATGTATTTGGAATATTTGTATCCATGATTAGCCTGACTTTTTCAAAAACATTTCTTTCTCTTTAAATTGCTGTTGATAGGGACAAGAAGGAGCAAATGACTAAGGCATTGTCAGGAGTTCAATTCTCATTCTTCTTCCCCTAAGGGTTGTAGATGTAGGGTTGTGCTCGTTAGCATCTTCCTTCTCATTTTTTTTCTCATCCATAGTGAAATTTTAATCTACAAATACCATGAACCTAGTTTTCCCACACAGACCAAGCCATCTGTGCCTTTTTGTCTCATGTTTTCAACTAATGTAACCAATTAGGCTGGCTATGGCGTAATGTAAGGAAGTAATTTGAACACGAATCCTCCAGAGTGGCTAGATTTATTCTTTTTACTGTCGTATGCAAGAGTGATGAATTACATTGATTCCAAAAGCTGGTGAAATTTTGGGCCATAGTTGTCATGTCAAAAATCCATTAGTAAAAAATCCATTACTAAGTAGATCAAAATTATGAATATAAAAAACAGTAACAAGTATTTAAATCCACTTCCTACCCCTTATTGCTTATTAATCAGTGAAATTATAGGTAGATATTTATAAGTGAGATGTCTTATATTGGTTACTTAATGTATAACAAGTTAGAGCATATATGTACATAAAATTCAAAATAGTTTAAAAGTTTCTTCTCACCTGAGGTCAGGAGTTCGAGACCAGCCTGGACAACATGGCGAAACCACGTATCTACTAAAAATACAAATATTATCCAGGCATGGTGGTGGGTGCCTGTAATCCTAGCTACTCAGCAGGAGGCTGAGGCAGGAAACTTGCTTGAACCCAGGGGGCAGAGGTTGCAGTGAGTCAACCTCACACCATTTCACTCCTGCCTGGGTGAAATAGTGAGACTCTGTCTCAAAAAAAAAAAAAAGAAAAAGAAAAAAAGAAAAAAAAGAACCCCTCCCCCCCAGGAAGTTTGTGTATATACATTATGCTATGATGAAATGGGAAATAATACTAGATTTTCTTGTAACCACAAACTTATTAACACATGTTGCATACTGTAATTTTAAATGGCAAATAGTTTTACTTAATATAAAACTATTAAGTAAAAATCATAACATAAGTGTGGAATTCTATCTTTAAATACATTATTTTATTTTTGGCAGTGATACGTACTGCCTTCAAAACAATTGGAACAGTTAAATGGCTTTATCAATAAAAAACATTGGTTTTCCCCTGATATTGTATCATTAGTCAGCAAAAATTTCTAAAGTAAGAGGTGCCCAGAATTTCACTTTATCAATTTTTGATTAATATAATTATAACATTGATGAATTTCTGTATATGTATTTGTGCATCAATAATTTCTGGCCTTTGAGGACCTTAAAAGACAATTACATTTTTTTTTGCTCACAATAGCGTCAAGAAGAATAAAATATTTAGACAAATATTCAACAAAAGTACAAAATTTATACTCTGAAAATTAAAGAACATTGCTGAGAGAAATTAAAGAAGATCTAAATAAATGGGAAAATATCTGATGTTTATAGATTAGAAGATGTAATATCTTAAAATGGCAATATTCCCCTAACTGACATACAGATTTAATGAAACTTCTTTCAGAATCATGGCTAACTTCTTTGTAGACATTGAAAAGTTATTCTAAAGTGGAATTGCAAGGGACCTGGAATAGCCAGAACAGTCCTGACAAAGAACAAAACATGAGGACTCACCCTTTCTGAATTCAGTACTACCAAGCAGCAGTGATTGAGATAATGTGCTAAGAGCACAAGGATAGAAATATGGATCAACGAAATAGAAGTGAGTCCAGAAATAAGAACATCCATCCATCTATGGTCAACTTACGTTTTTCTCTTTTCTCTTACTTTTTATATTCTTATTCTTATTATTTATTTTAGTTGACAAAAAAGTGTATATATTTATGGTGCACAACATGATATTGTAAAATAGGCACACATTGTGGAAAGGCTAAATCAAGCTAAATAATATATGCATTACCTCACATCCTTACCATTTTTCTGTAGTGAGAATGCTTGAAATATGCTATCTTAGCAATTTGCAAGTATACAGTATTTTGTTATTAACTAGAGTCACCGTATGGTAGGATACATCTCTTGAACTTATTCCTTCCATGTAACTGAAATTTTGTATTTTGATGGGGTCAATTGATTTTTGACAAGGGTGCCAAGACCATTCAATGGGAAAAGAATAGTGTTGAGGCAACTAAATAGTCACATGCAAAAGAATGATGTTGGATCTTTACCTCACAGCATAGCTAAAAACTAACTCAAAATAGATCAGAGACCTCAATATAAGAGCCAAAACTATAAAACTTTCAGAAAAAACTAAAGTAAATAAATATTTACGACATTAACAAAACATTCTTAGATATGACACTCAAAGCATAAACAACCAAAAAATTAGATAAATTGGACTTTATCACATTTGTAAAAAATCATTCTTCATAGGACATCATCAAGAAAGTGAAAAGGGCAACCTGCAGAAATTGAGGCAATATTTGCAAGTCTTATGTCTGATAATGCATTTGTATCTACAGTATATAAGAACTCTTAAAATTCAATATTGGATGGAATTTGAAAATGTAAAAGATGAAATTTTACTTGATGAAAGTAAAGTTTCATCCACTTTATGGATGAAACTTGAAAATAGTAAAATACAAATAACTCAATTAAAATTCAGCAAAGAATCTTAATAGATATTTCTACAAGGAAGTTATAAAAATGGCCAATAAGCACATGAAAAAATGGTTGACATAATTTGTTATTAGGAAGATGCAAATCAAACACAGGTGAGATGATACTACTTCATACCCACGAGGATGGCTGAAATTGAAAACTGAGAAAATAAGCATTGGTCAGATGTGGAGAAATAGGAATTGTCATACATTGCTAATGGGAATGTAAAATGGAGCAGCTGCTGTGGAAAAGTCTGGCATGTCCTCAAAAGATGAAACATAGAATTGTCTAGTTGTCTATGACCCAGCAAGACCATTCCTAGGTATTTATTTAAAGCAAATGCGAATATATTTCCATATAAAACTTTGTATATGGATGTTTAGAGCAGCATTATTCATAGTAGTGAAAAAGGTGGAAACAATTCAAATGCCCATCAATAGACAAATGGATAAACCAAATGTGGTCTATCCATAAATGGAATATTACTTGGACATAAAAAGAAAGGAAGTTCTGATACAGGTTATGACATGGATGAAACTTGAAAACATTATGTTCTGAAAGAAGCCAGATATATGATTCTTTTTATATAAAAATTCAGAACAGGAAATCTATAGAGACAGAAAATTTAGTGTTAGCTTGGGGATGGGGATGGAGGGAGGTGGGAGTGGGAGCACAGGGTGGTGATAGACCAAGAGTACAGAGTATCTTTCTGAGGTGATGAAAATGTAAAATGAACTGTGGTGATGATTACATGTATCTATAAATATACTAACACCATTGAATTATATAGTTTAAGTAGGTAAATTGTATAGTATGTGGATTATATCTCAGTAAAGTGATTTAAACAGATATTTAATCCTTAGATGCTTAAGAACAGCCAGCAAATTCATTACAATTGAATATAAAACATATTTGCTTTTAAAACATAACATATAAAACCTGTTAGAATTGTAGTTACTTGTTTTGCTTTAGAAAAATTTATTCCCCATTTATCTTCTGCAGATTGGTAGTCAGGTTATTCCACACCATTGAGTGAAATCCCCAAAAAGTTTTTTCAGAATTTTAAGGACTCAGTTCTCTTTAATTTTGACATGCAAATGTGATGATTATTTCCTCATCTCCTTCCATTTGTAGTTAAAGAGAATTTTGTCATGACAAACTCCTACAAGAAGTAGGACAGCCAATTATTTAATGATACCCAATTATTTCCAGGATAAAGATCAACTTCTCAATGATTATTACTCATCTTTAGGAAATAACATAGACATCTCTTATTCTCGGTTCCTCATAATGGGTTAGATTCCTCTCCTAGATTCTCCCCAGGGACACCATGATTATCATACTTAATTGTTATTTCCATAGAATTGACATTCTTTTAGTTCAACAACTTTTTGTTTTATTATTTTATTCTCAGCAAGTATTACAATATGTGTCACAAAGTGTATGATTAATCAATATTGGTAAAGAAGGTAATAATTGTTCCAAACAGTAATTTACTATATCGGTGAGTAAAAATATGAAGGCACTAAATAATCAATGTATCATCAATTCACTAAATTTATTCTAGGTGTGAGATGAAAAATGTTGCCTTTTCTGTATTTCTTATTACATTTCTATCTCAAAGAAAATGAAAATACATACCACATTTAAGAAAATGGTCTCTTTTCACACGGTTTGATGAATGATGGAGAAAAAAAATGTAGTCTGCAAACTCTGTTAAGCATCACCTATATGGAGAGTCATACTATGTTTCTGATCTTATAATACAAAACGCAGGTGAGATTTTTCCAGGCTTGATATTGTGAGTTCCTATAGAAAGCATTCTTCATTTTTTACTTCCGTTTTTAAACACAGAATCAAAACTCTAACTTGGGGGAAAAATGAGAAACATTAGAAAGTGAAGGCCAAATTAGAGATCCAGATTATCTTATATACTGAATTGCAATTTCCAACTTTGAGTTTTGTAAAAAGTGGCAACTTCAAATTATATGAGAGAAGAATTCCAATTATTTCCATTGATTAAACAATTTGATTGCTATATTTTTATCAGAGAATAAAAATATTGTGATATTTTAATAATATCATATGATATCAATTATAATATCATAACGACTTAGCCAAAACTCTAGTCTGTATTATTATGGTTATTTATTAAAGATAACTGTCTTTCTAATGCAAACCTTGTAAGTGATTTTAATTAACATGGGAATTTGATGCCACATTCTTTATCATTAAGTGGTTGTTTTTTGCTGGGCACTAAATTGTAATGTTAAATGGTTTATACACAGTCTCATAAAATTATAATTTCATTATTCTAATTTAGTGAATTACATTTTTTTTTTACCCAGGCTATTTTCTTTTGTTGTCATTATTCACCGACAAAGCTAAAGAGAAACATATGATTGGTGGTTTCAATGGTAGCTACATACAAGCTTCAAATTCAGTGAATATTCTTTAGAACACAGGGTGTCATGCTATGTTTCTGTAATCTCCTGCTTTTCCAAACAGCAATTGAATTTCATGAAGTGGGTTGCATTTGAAATTATTTATTTGTTTCTTTCTGGCTTCTAGTCTCATCAGAGAAATTTTTCTCATCTTTATAGCTTCTCTTCTCCATCTGGTTCAGGAAGTTGCAAGAAATGTAATAGAATTGAAAAATTACTTGAGTTTTTTTTTTTTCAAACTTCAAAAAAGTCTGGCTACAATTTCTGGCTAACTGGATCTGTTTTTATCTCATAAAAATGATTCCTCTTTCATGTTGTCACCTCATTTCACTCCTATTAATAACTGCATGTTTGCCAGCCAGCATTCCCCTCATCATTTCCTCTATATATGCATGTGTGATCTTACTCCTGAAGTTTACTTTTCTGCTGTAAATCTGTATGTATGTGATACGGTTTATTTATGTGTTCCCTCCAAATCTTATGTTCAATTTTGATCCCAGTGATGGAGGTGGGGCTTAGTGAGAGGTGTTTGGGTCATTGGGGCAGATCCTCATCAGTGGCTTAGTGCCCTCCTTGTAGTAATGAGTTCATGCGAGAAATGGTTGTTTAAAAGAGTATAGCAACTCTCTCTTGTGCTCTCTGTCTCACCATGGGACATGCCTGATGCCCCTTTGCCTCCTGCCAAGAGTAAAAACTTCTTGTTCACCAGAAGCTGGTCACATGCCAGCACCATGCTTGTGCAGCCTGCAGAACCATGAGTCAAATCTCTTTTCTTTATAAATGACCCAGCCTAAGGTATTCTTTTATAGCAATGCAAAATGAACTAATATAGTACACTACTTACTGTACTTGGAAAAAAAATGAGAAAGACAGTCTGATTATATATAAAACACACAAAAAATACAACCTTTAGAAAAAAAAGACGTAGACTAAAATCCTCAAGATCTAGAAAAAGTGCTCTTAGAATTTTCATAAAAAGTAAGATTGAAAAATTGGACTTAAAATTTTAAAATTTTGCTTTGTGGAAAACTCTGTCAAGAAGATGAAAAGACGAGCTACAGTCTGGGAGAAAATATTTGCAAAGCACATCCGACAGATGCCTGGTATCTAGAGTATAAAAGAAAAAACACTCAAAGAGTGAACAATAAAAACAAACATACAAACAGTCTAATTAGAAAATGTACAGATGACAGGAGCAGACATAAAATTATAATTTCATTATTCTAATTTGATTTAGTATGCCATGATGGCATACAGATGAGAAATAAGAATAAGAAATGGTTTTTAAAATCATTATCCATCAGGAAAATGCAAATTAATATCACATGATATATCATTATATAGAAATCAGAATGAGTAAAATACAAATTGGTACCCACATAAAATGCTTGCAAAAAAAAGAGAGAGAAAGGGAATCACTCATATGTTGTAGGCAAGTGTATAAAAAGTACAGCACGCTAGCATTTCTCTTATAAAACGAAGTATGCAACTACCATACTACCTAGCAATTGTAGTTCCGGGAATCTATCCCAGACAAACAAAACTTAAGTTCACACCAGAACCTGTACATAAATGTTCACAGCAGTTTTATTTGTATTAGCCAAACACTGGGAACAGCCTAGCTATCCTTCCATGGATGAAGTGCTAAACAAATGTTGTATCCACACCAGGGAATTTGAGCAACAAAAAAGAAACAAATTATTGATAGATATAAACAAACAACTTGAAAAAACTTTCAGAGAATTATGCTGAGTAAAAAGCACTAACCTCCAAAGGTTACATGGTACATAATTCCATTTACATAACACGGATGAATGTTTTGACTTGAAATGACAAAATAAAAAATGGATAACAAATTAGTGGTTGTCAGGGGTTAGGAATGAGTGGGGGGTGGAGGATGGGAAATGGAATATTATGCAGGTATATCTTGTTTTACTGCAGTTTTCTTTATTGTGCTTCACAGATATTGCATTGTCTTACAATCAGAACCTGCATTGAGCAAGTCTATAGATGCCATCTTTCAACAATATGTGCTCACTTTGTGCCTTTGTGTCACATTTTGGTAATTCCACAATATAGTGAAGTTTTTCATTATTATTATATCTGTTATAATGATCTGTAATCAGGGATCTTTGATATTAATATTGTCATTGTTTGGAGGCAACACAAATTGTGCCCATGTAAGATGGTGAACTAAATCCATAAATGTGTGTTCTGACAGCTCCATCAGCTGGATATTACCCATCTCTCTTCCCTTCCTTTGGTCTGCCTATCCCCTGGACACAACTGTATGGAAATTAGGCCAATTAATAACCTTGCAAAGGCTTCTAAGTGTGCAAGTGAAAGAAAGAGCTGCGTATCTCTCACTTGAAATCAAAAGCTAGATATGATGAAGTTTAGTGAAGAAAACTTGTCAAAAGCCAAGAAAGCTAAGCCTCTTGTGCCAAACAGAAAAACTGTGAACGTAAAAAAAGTTCTTGAAGGAAATTAAAAGTGTGACTCCACTGAACACACACATTTAAAGCTATCAAGCAGCATCAGATGCTACAGAGGACTTTTTTGTGAAAGAAAGAGTCAATCAACTCACCAAACTTTAATGTTGTATTGTTAAAAAATGGCAATAGCAACCCCAAAGTAGAAAACAAGCACTCTGATAAACCAGCAGCCATCAACATAGAGGCAAGGCCTTTCACCAGCAAAACAATTAGAGCTTGCTGAAGTTTCAGGTTACTGTTTGTAATTTTTAGCAATACGCTGTTTTCAGTTAAGATACGTACATTGTGCTTTAGAAAAAGTGCTGTCACATACTTAATGGACTACAGTATAGTATAAACATAACTTTTATATGCACTGGGAAACAAAAAAAATTTTTGTAACTTGCTTAATTGTGATATTGCTTTATAGCAGTTGTCTAGAACTGAACCTACAATATTTCTGAGGTATTCCTGTAAGAGGACAATTCCTGGATTCTTGTGGTGATGGAAATTTTCAGTATCTTGTCTATGGTTGTGTATATACAAACCTGTATGTGTGGTGAAACTATATAGAACTAAATAAACATGCAAATACACACACACACACACACACGCACACACACACACAAATAAGTATATGTAAATCTTTGGAAATCAGCGTAAGATCTGTAGATAATGCAACACATGTCAAAACCCTTCGATATTTGCATTACAGTTTGAAAGATGTTTCCATTGAGGGAAAATGGGTAGATGGTACATGAGATATGCTTATATGATTTCTTATAATTGGATATGAATCTATGATAATCTAAAAAGACTTCTTTAAAGTTTAATTTTTTTAATGGGAGAAATAATCATTCACTGAATATTTTATGGTGTCTTTATTTTTCTTCTGTTTCTACTTTCATATTTGTACTTCTAATTTTAGAAAGGTGACTTAGTATAGTTTCATATTTTTGAGATAGATATTTTCATTCAGAAATTTCAAATATCAGCAACTGAGGTCTCACAGCAGCTACGAAAAGATAACCGTTTCCTGCCTTCCCCAAAACTACAGGGCATTCTGCATTCTGAATGCTGAAGCAGTGCAGTGTACTTACTCTTCTGGGAGTTATTAAACCTCTTAAAGTACATTGGTGCCCTGAAAGCATGTCAATGTGGATCACACCTCATTTCCAGAGGGATAACCTGGCTCTTTATGTGCACTCTCAGGAAAATATTTTCTTTAAAAAAATTTTGATAAAACAATTAGATTAGACCTAAAGGAAATCATAAAATAAGTCAATTCAAATTAATTAAAATCCTGTATTATTATTACTTAAAGTAATAACATTTTGGTACAATTCCTATTCAAGCATGGAGGAACAAAGTTTGCAAATGTTAGGGAAAAGAACTCGTAAGTAGCTAAAAGAAGTTTAGCTTGGGAGCCGGGCGGGCTGACTCACGCCTATAATTTCAGCTCTTTGGGAGGCTGAGGTGGGCGGATCATGAGGTGAAGAGATGGAGATCATCCTGGCCAACATGATAAAACTCCACTTCTAGTAAAAATACAAAAATTGGCCAGGCATGGTGGTGTCCACCTGTAATCCCAGCTACTCGGTAGGCTGAGACAGGAGAATTGCTTGAACCCAGAAAGCAGAGGTTGCAGTGAGCCAACCACTGCACTCCAGCCTGACGACAGAGTGAGACTCCACCTCAAAAAAAAAAAAAAGTTAAAAAAAGAAATAAAGAAGTTTAGAATGGCTGAAGTATAATGTGTGAGAGAATGATGCTGAGAAGTGATGCTGGTACCAGAAACCAAGCCCTGCAAGATTGTAAATGAAAGAGAGAAATGAGCTTATTTGCCTTTTGAACGCGCCTTGTCTTTCAGGCATTTGTCATCACTTAAAAACCTTGTGTTTTCTCCAATAAATAGGTCTTCTACTGTGGTTTTAAAAATAACACGTGATAATATTTCAGTAGGTAAAATAACTAGTAGAGAAATTTATTTGACTAGATTCAAATGGCTCCACTATATTTAATTATTCCATGATACACTGTTAGATAAAAACATTTGCTAAGTTATAGGTATAGTGTGATAAAATTCCTGATAAAAATGATAACAAAACCATAACCTGTATATATGCATGTATATTTATATATTAATACATTTGTAAAGGCAAAGGAAAAACATGGAAAAACAGCAAATTATTACCAGTGATTCCATCAGGAGATTAGAAATCAAGGAAAGACTGCAGACTTTAGTAGAGCTACACAAAGTTTTTTGAATAATTAAATACAGAATTTTCTACCTTTGTAATTCAGAGGATGGAAATACATGAGTTGACTGAAACAAATACAAATGTTCCTGAGCAGCACTGTCCAACAGAAATGTATTGCAAGGCACAAATGCAAGCCACATACATATTTTTCAATTTTCTAGTAGCCACATTGAAAAAGGAAAAAGAAACATAAAATTCAATTACTTAGTATGTTTTAAATCAACACTTCCTAAATACTATCAGTTCAATATGTAGCCAATATAAAATATTTATGAGCTAGTTTACATTATTTTTATACTGTCTTAGAAATCTGGTGTATGCTTTACATTTACAGCACATCTTAATTCAGACTTGCCACGCTTACAAGTGATCAATAGCCGTATGTGGTTAGGAGCTACCTTATTGAACAGTGCAGCTCAAGAAGAAATTAATGGTTTTCCTACTGGTGAACATCACTTCCAGAGGTATCTTTGCTGTCAGCCTAGTAACGGGGTGGCTGTATCCAGGCTTGGTCCCATTATACCAATCTTAGTTCAGCTTTACATTGTTCATCTCTATCGTTTTTCAGCTGAGAAGTTTTGATAGTATTTAATACATTTTATTATTACCAATATGTATATAGGTTATAAAATCTACACTTCAGTGAAAATGAACAGTGTATTCTCTGAAAGCAGTAAGAAACCAGCTTTTAAAAAATTCTTTTAACACAACTTTGTAGAAAAACAAAAAAAAACATGGTATTAATTCTGAATTTTAACTTGAATATTTGGACAACTTCCACAAGGGCAAAGAAGATAAAATGTTCCCCCCTAAAAAAGTCCATAGTCAAGGCATTTATAATGTGATGTCTCATCCAAATATCTAGATGAGGAGGCTTTTAAGCCCCAATTTGACCACCAAATACCTCGGTAAATTTAGATAATTTCCATAAATCCCCTGAGCTTTACTTTCCCCAGTTATCTATGGTGAACTTATTTAACATGGTTCTACAATTTAAATTTAAAAAGATGTGTGATAACACTGTATAAATAAAATGCCTTTTCAGACATTATAAAATTACTAGAATAATGGTTTTGAAGTTGACTTTAAGAGGAATGGCAGCAATATTAAATTTCTAAATTCTATGGTTAGTTTTAGGTCCAAATTTTGGATAATACAAGGAAAGAAAAATATATATAATAAAAAACAGAAAAAATAATTTTCAGAATGGTGAAGTATATTCAGAGTTCTGGCCTTCTGAAATCTGAGTCATTATAAGCATATATGTAGGTCCACAATGGATGGTTCTTGCTAGGTGAGTTTTAAGGACACTGAGCATGGAAGACAGCTGTATGGACCACAGAAGACAGCTAAAAATACAATGCAAAAGGCCTAAGAATGTACAGATTTCAAAACTTGGTGGCTGCTCTTCAATAAAGAGCCATGAGACTGGATAGTCATTTATTCAACTAAATCCCAGAGTTATGAAAGATTATCAAATGTTAGAAGAATATTTTTTTATGCCATTGTTACTTATATTTCCTCCATGTTTGCTAGAAAATTGACTTTGCTGCTTTGAGAATACTATGGTAAGTCTACTATCCTTGACTTTTCATCAGTTGGTTTGATCACTAAAGTATTTCAAGTTTTTGTCTATGTCAAGGCAAGAAAGTATGTTTTTGCTCTAGTTTAACTGCCACCCAGTAAATAGAGTAACTAATTTAAGAATATTTGATACACAAATACCCAGCTCATGAAACAGATACATTCCGAGGATGTTTAGCACTTTGAAAAATTACTTATCATTTTACAAAATAATCCACCACCATTTAAAAAAATATAGCCAATTTCCTTACTGAAGTTAATATAGATTTATTTCCACAGAAATTTTAAGGAAAACCTCTATTACAAATGATGAGGTACATCTTTATAGCATACTTTCTTATAAATGGGGCTTCCAAAATATATCCGTGATAAACAAAGTGTTTTAAACTTACCTGCTAGTCTATTAAACTGAATTTTCAACACACTCGTTCACCCAACTCAGACACAAAATTTGAGAAAAATAGATTTTTTAGGATTAAGAGAGCATGAAAAACACGAAACATTATTTATGTAAATGAAGGTGATTTCAAAGTTCTCTGTAGCATTTAGAAATTTCTGTGGATGGAAATATGAATAGAAATAAAAACCCTGAAGTACTCACTTACAGACCTCAAATAAACAATATTTCTTTGCTTGCCATCCTGCTGTTGTTTTTTCTTATTACATCCCTACTGTTTATCTTCATTAATGCTACATAATATCACTACATATTGAGAATAGCATTCAATTCTGGTGATATTAGCAGCATCTGGTACCAATAACATCCAACACTTTGTTCATGCTCAGAAACACATCTGTTAGTGGCATCTGGGGGGTGTAAGAATCATCCTTTCCAGGACACTGAAAAGGAGGGTCTTACTTGCTCCGAATACATTCCTCTATTACCATCACGTTCTCCTATAAAATGTCAGCCTCTTAACCTCTAATGTAAATAAGCTACTGGGGGAAAAAAGTTTTGTTGCTTTTACTGTTGTTGGCATTGCTTGAAGGAACAGAGATAATTTGAAATTAAATTCTGGTAAAGTACGTAAAATGGTGAAGTAGAGTGTCCTTACTTTGGAAAAAAACAAAACAAAACAACAATGCACAAGAGAGGAAAAGAGAAATTAATGGAAAATATATCAAATATTAAGAATAGGCCTATAATTTCTGTACTGCTGTATGTGTGACTTAGAAAAAATTGAATATTTTAGTAGACGCAGGATTTGCTCTGAGTCCGAATATACTTGAGATAAAGGTGTTCTTGAAATAATAAATACATTCATTAGACTTGTGTTTCTTTAAACCTATCTGGCCCATTCCTAAATCCGTAGGACAAAACCAGATTTAGAAGTAAGCAGGGTTTAGTGTCTCTGGCTTTTCTGAAAATTAAAATCTAACCTTTCAGGTTGAGTTCGGAGATCACATACTAAAATGTTTTTAAAATCTACTAACTTTAATGTAATTTAGTATAAAAAATCAAATACAGCACATATTATATTTTGCATATTTCTCTTGCAAAAGGGACACCTATGAAGGGACAAACTCATTCTCTCTCACGGTATAGGACTTCAGAAGTGGCAATGGTAATCCCTGTATGTGTGTATTTTATAACTTGCTCTTTTTGTGTTCTGAGAGGCAGTACAATGCAGTGGTGAAGGGAACGGCTCTGACGGACACATCACAGCTCCATCACTAGCTATGTTACCTTAGCCAGTTAGTGCTGGTCTCAGTTTTATCATCTGTAAAATGGGGATAAGAGCAGGAGCTACTTCAGAGTGCTGTTAAGAGCAGTACCTATATGTTAATAGGTGTATAGGAATAGAACAGAGGCTGGCATTACTGTTGCTGTTAATTCCTTATTTTTGACGTTTGGTAATCAGAAACTAAGTGCCACAATATTATGCAGTTTGGGGCCAGTGAAAAATCATATGCAATTTCTGAGGTTCACACAGTAATTCTGAAATAAAATGAACTCAGCATTTTTCTATTTATTTTAAATAAATGCTAATTATATGTGGTGAAGAAACTTCCTACAGTGGCTTAAATAGACACAAGCAGTGTAATTTAAACTTTAAGTTTCTAGTACCAATTTTTTGTAAATTGTGAACACTTTCCTTATAATAGTTCAGTGAATTATTATAAGCTAAATTACCTTGCAAACAATAGAAAAAAAGAAACAAAAAATAAGAATGTTGTTCCTGTAGGCAAAACTATGTATCTGCTGATAAAATTAATAATAAATTTTTGAGTGATTTTAATTTTAAAGACGTGCATACCAATTACTGATGAAAAAAGGAGACTCCTAGGTTTTTGTACTTCCTTTGAATTGATTACAACATTGCATTGATTGAAAGTACTGGAATTCAGCTTTACTTAGATTTAGATTGTTAGAAGGAATTCACTTTCATTTGTATATTATTAGTATGCAATCATCTTGCTTGTTTAAGGTGCTTACAATATTATAGTTTATTATTTTTTCTATAACAGAGAAATTTTGCCATATTTTTGAAAATCAGTTATTCATAAAGACTCGTATATTTATACTGATAAGCAGTTGAATCCGAAATAGGTAATTAAAAAAAAACTGGAGAAGTGAGTTTTTTTTCTGACAAAATGTCCTTAAAAATCATCAATCATCAGAATGTATTAAGACAAACACTTCTTTTACTTACTGAAAGGAAACCCTGGAAACCGAAAACGCTACAAAGTATTTCTGACTTTGAGGGGATTTAGACGTGAACCCACGAGAAGACTTTCTTGCTTTAATTGTGTACAATAATTATTTACACATCCTTAAGAAATAATTTGGTAATATTTGTGTTTTAAAGCCAAACTGTAGGAGTAGGTGAAAACTCCTTGGTGAGTAACCCTCTCTAGAGACCCTAAAAATTATGAAAAGCTATTAATATTTCAGCCACATTGGTTTTTGCATATAAAAATATCTATTTTAGGAGTGAACTACCACATGAAATAAATTGCATTTGTTTTAATTGAAAAAGATAGCTAAAATTTTTCTGTGGGTTATTGCAACAGTACAAGAATACAAGGTGCGTTTATTTATTAACAAAAACAATTGTAAAACAAATTGTGAAAGCAAAAGCAGGCTACGAAACAAAAAGGTTTTTGATTGCCTTTGCCTTATTTAAACATGTTACAGGTTAATATGCCACAGCTGATAAATGCTATAAAGTGTAAGTTAGCATTTGCTTATATTTAATTTTAAACGTTTTCCCTCATCCAGAGCACTACAGAAAATATGTAGGTGTATGGTAAACGCTTCCTCCTTCAAGTATCACAATCTTGTTGTCACATAATCTTCGTGGGTGACTGTGTCTGGGAGGTTTAGATCGTAGTCTATACTAGAGTCCTCTTCTTTTGCATGTTTCTCCTTTGGTATTATAGGAACCGTGTCCTCCACCACCACCTTCTCTGACTTGAATGGACACACTCTCTTGCCTACCTGTAACCCCAGTGTGTCCGTATTCCTCTCTCTATGGTCTACTAACACACACTGTTCACTGAGACCAGGAATGCTCAGGTCACCCCGTGAAGCTAATCCTCGAGATTCCAGTTGAATATTTCTCTCAAGTGGTCCTGCCGCCTGTTGACGAGCAACTTCTTCTGAAACAGAGAAGATTTGGTTTGCATTTTGCTCAGCAGCATTTTGTTTTGATCGTCTATGAAATAACCCAAAGTTTTTGATATCGGTCACAAAATTCACTTTTCTCTGCTTCTCCCTGTGTGGCTCCTGCACCACCAGGGCAGAGCCATTGCTTATGTTATGTCTTTCAGAGGCAATTGCTGCTGATCTCGGATGAATCAGGGTGGTTAAATCAAAAAGGCTGAAATTCTTTTTCTTGTCCTTGCTATTACCTTCGTTATCACTCTTTTCATCCGAGTCTGCCGAATTTGAAGACTCCTTCGAGGCATTTGCAGATTGTATTGTGGAAAGTTTGCTTCCTCTTAGTAATCCCAGAACTTCAAAGCGGAAACTGGAAATATCTTGCTTTAGTTCCTACACAGAATTTAAAATGAAAAATTAGGTTATGACTTAAACATTTGGAAACATTTTCTTGTCTCATAGATGAGTCAGAAATGTTTTCACTCCTTTTAAAAACAAGGATTCTACTCGACTGTGGTTCTATTTAGAATTCCCAGTTCTCTCACGGATACTTTATGTCATTTTGGTGTCTCCTAATTTCCTTATTGCAGTTGGAAAGGACACTTCCTAAGACTGATGCAAAAAGAAACATGAGTTATCTTTGCCACCAAGATGCAGCTGAGTACATTGGGTTTCTCTGGGACTACGGTTTTGAAGACTTCCTCACTGTCTCTGGGTTGTATTTTATAAGTTTTTTTTTTTTAATATTGGCACATTTTTCTGTCCAAAGGGATATCTGAAAATTAAGTGGAGTCTAACTTTCTAAGAGTTGAATAGCTACTTTCAGTTGTTTATTCTCTTAAAGAGGACCTTCTCCCTACATCTGGGTCAGCCTCTACATCTTAAAAATTGCTTCCTATCTAACAACATTTCTTAGATTCATCCTTTTCCTTTGTCTATTGGGGCAATTGAATTCTCAGTCTTAACCTGATGGCAGCCTTCTTGGTAGCTTCTTGCCCCAACCTATCTCCCAAAGAAACATGAATCATTTAACTTTACAATTTGAACTTTATGGCTGTGAAGAAAATCTGGGCTTCTAGCCAATTTTCAACCTGTACTTTTTAAGTGTTGTAATTTCTCTATCTTCTTACCTAGCTCACTACTTCATTCTCATGTTCAAACCTGCTACTTTCTATGTTAAATATCTCCTGTAGATTTTTTTATTTGTTTGTTTTTGCCTGTAAGATCTTATTGACCTTAATCATTCTTCCAAAATCTTGAAACACTCACATGACATAACTAAATTATTTTAAACATGTGATTCAAGCATATAATATTTCACATATTCTACTTATTTCCTCTTACACATTGAAAAACTATCAAGGACAAAGTTTGTAAGTGTGTTAGTTACAATTAAACTCAAATTATAAATTCATCGCTATTAAAGTTTTGCAGAACATGCAGCAAGTTTTTGTGGTTGTTAATGTGTTAGTTACTAAATGTTGCAGATTTTAAAATCAGGCTGAAATTTCAGAAACAAAAGCTCACTCTGGGATCAGGTAAGTCAGAATGCCATTAAGCACTAGGCTTTTCTCTGTATGTTTGAAAACAATTTATTTTGAGAAGAAATTTAACCACTTGCTTTTCTTTTCTTTTTACAGTTCCGTAGGGTTTCAATTGAAAAATCAAAGGGCACACAGGCTTGCTGGAACGCACAGCACATTTCCAGCTCTGATTTTAATTGTGCTCTATCTGGATCCGTATTCTGCACCATCTGCCTCTTGTGACGAAGATGAAAATGGTTACCTTAAAGTTCTCTTCGGTCAGGCCTTCTTCAGTTTTAGCATCTCTAATCATTGCAGCAACGTATCGCTTCACAAGGTTCCTCATAACTTCCTGGGGCATTTTAGAACAACAGTATTGATATTCAATGTGTAAATAAATTTCTCTCCTGAGTCAGTTCTGAAGGGGGGACTGCATTTATTTTAATGAAAATTTCAAGACATAATACAAGAACAACTTACTTGGTATTGGTGATGTCTTCTTAAATTATCAGCAGCTCGCCTCTGAAAGGGAAAAGGACATTTCCTTTCTGGTTATACGGTTATATTGCTATTCTAAAAAAATAATTTATTATTTTTTTAATCAAGAATGTTTTTATTCTTATTTATTCAAAGTGGGAGTTTTACTAGGCAGTGGACAATGGCTAAAGTGTGCTGCACATGAATAAAAAAAATGAGTGAACAAAAACTCTAAGGTGTGAGTATATAACCTTTATGACATTTAAAACAGAATAAGTTAACAATGACAGAACCATTGTTCTCATACAGGATACCGGATGATGGAAAAGTAGTTAATTGGAGTTAATATACACTCAAAATCAGTTGAAATGATGCTAAGAGAAAGAGATAGGACATATTAAATAAAAACGTAAAGTCTTCATAAATATCAACATGGCAAGATTAAGAAGCTAGTTACGTTACATAACAGGTAACCAGAGACCTCATTAGTCACTGAACTCTCCAATATTAATTTCAATGATATATACAGTAAGAGGAGTTTAAATAGATAGCTGGATTTAACAAAATAAATAAATAAAGGTTTCTGTGGAAACACTGCATTTATTAACTCATTTAAAAAAATTAAATGTGAGTCCCAGCTCATGTTTTGAAGACATCAGAATGGTCTGAGAGCAGAGGTGGGGTAAGCACAGAGCAGTGATTTTGGAGTGTAGAATAGAGAGATGGGTTGTTTAATGATTGAAAAAAAAGCCCATTATGAGTTGAGCGAAATGATAAATGACATTAAAGTTACATATTTGCAGATTCACACGTATTCTACAGATATTAGGAAAAAAACCCTGCATAATCCCAAATTTATGTATGTTGAATAAACATCAGCATTGATTCTTCAGGAAGAAAACTGGCCAAAATAATCTAAAATAAAAATGTCTCTATAATAATGGAATTGATTTGGTAAATTGTGAGAAAGCAAAAGGAATAATATATCTTGGGTTTAAAATGAGGCTTTTGATCTTGTTCCTTAATAAATAATCATAGGCTGATAAAATAGAATATTGAAAAGAACTGTGCCTGTATAACTGTGAAATGATATTTCAAATATTAAATAATTTAAAAGAAACTCTTTTTTTCTCTTCAGAGAAATAGAAGAAAATGCTATTTTCACTGGCCATAAGGATGCAACTGTCTTATATGGTTTGTAGTGACTTGTAGGAACAGATAAGACAATGCTTAGCTTCCTAAAGGTCACTGATTATTTTGAATATCATTCGCTTTTGCATGAGAAATAAATTTTGAGAAAAACATTTAAAATGGGATTAAGCCATCAATTAAAAAACTCAGAAATTTGAAACAACACAAACGTAGAGCATCTTGAAAAAAGTATAGCATGGGAATTTTATGGCTGGGCCACCAGATGGAGGTGTCTGACTCATATTGAGACACAGCTCAGCTGAAATGTAAGACAAACAGCACTTCTAGAAGGAAACACACAGTCTTCTGAATCTCCTTAAATTTACTTAAATTCAACTGAAATACTAAAGTGAATCGTACATCAATTTCTTTAACATTCTCACCATAAATATCATGTCAGAGATCTGATTTTAATTATTTAAGTAGCTAGAAACTCTTAATTTAATACAGAAAGAATTTAGTGTTCTTAATTCTTATCGTTTTGGGGTTATATAGCATTTCACCACCATGTTTTAGAATCTTATCCTTCTAAATTCCAATAAAGAAATTTTCAACAAAGAGCAGTTAGAAGTCAGGATTTAACTTTAAATTTCTTTAACATCAAATTAAAATTAGGGATGACAGAATCAGAAAGTTATGACTAATAAGTGAAAATTATCATGATACATTGTAGTATTAAAATGAGCACAAACTATCTTTCCTTCAGTAGAATCTCACTCATCCAAAGTCAAACATTTTTAATGCAAGTGTAAGACTACATTTTCAACAATAATTCTAGGTCTATTTTCTTGGGAAAAAATTATTAAAAAAATCAAAATAGCTTGTCAAAAAGAGAGAGAAACACTTAAAATGTTCACTATGGTAACTTTCAGGTGTTATTCAGTTTCTATAGTCCAGGTTTAAGACTAAGTTAATATAATTCATTGTTTTTGCCAACCAATTATTTTCCAAAATTTTGTGGTAATATCACAAAACTATTTTTCAGTTTTATGAAATTTTATCAGGCAATGAACTTCAACATCCTGGCTAGAAAAATAGAAATGGGTGAAGTTAACCATCTTCTGAACCTAAAACCTAAAAATGAATGCAGTGCACTCACCAAATGGTGAACGCTAAATTATGCAGTTCATAGAATTCGCTGCTGTTTAATCTCTGTTTCCCTGGTTAGCACGACAGAATAGGTTGTTTAGTGATCATCACCATTATGCCCTCCAGTTCCTACTTTCTGAGATAAACTGTGGTGTGATATTAAGAACATGGTCCCAGGGGTTATAGCTGGGTTTGAAGCTGACTGTGCCTAGTCATGGAGTTTAACTCTGAAACCCTCCCTCTTCCCTGATTTTTTATTTTGCAAGGTGAAGATAAACTCCATGGGTAATTCTGAAGATGACATGAGATAAGAGATTTATGGCATCTGTGGCTAACTAATGTTAGTTCTTGTCCTCTTTGCATTTTTTTCCTTTTGATTAATAATATGATTTAACATCCTTTTAAAATATCTTGATTCTCAAAGCTTGTGCGTAGTAGGACACATATTATTATTACCTCTGAGAAAGTAAAGTCATATACTTAGATTTAACTGTGTCTCTAAATCATTTTGATGGCAATTCATGCTTCTGAAGAGCATTTCCTTCAGCTATATCATTAGATGGCTTCAGCTTTGGCAGTAGAGGGATTTAGAGGTAGGAAACTTGCATGTAAGTACAAGAGTAAGGGGATAGTTCTGGTAAAATTGGATAGATGTGACCCAGACTCTGTAGGCAGTCATCTTTTGGGGTTTTATGAACTTTTCTGAATGACGTTGAATTTTTGCTATGACCCTAATGAGGCAGTCATATGTGAGCATTGATACAGAAACTCAAAGAAAAATTCAGAGGTCATAGCAAAAGGGAAGGCTGGCTAGGGGTTCCTGCCCTGGGGACTTGTGGAATGTACCTCCTACAACATGTTGCTACTGAAGAGCCACTCTGATTTGGTGTCTCTTTTGGTTGAGTTACAGAGCAGAGTCTCCAGGCCTGGGGGTGGGAGTTTTGCCTTCCCTGTTCTCTCTGGCTGAGCTTAGAGGTATTTCTCTCTTCAGGGATTCAGGATAATTTTCATGGGTTGAGGCAAGGAGAAGTCTACTTCTATGGAATGCAAGATATTGGGGAAGCTGGTTATCTACCTCAGATCTCAGTTTTTTCAGTGTAGAAACCAGGAGTTGGGAGAAATTGTTTACATTCTTGGTGCCAAGCAATTGAAGGGAAGGGCATCCTGGATATGGAAATGTGATTCCTTTACCATGTGCTTGGAACTTTTCATTTCTCTGCGACCCCTAAAATGGGCTTTGCCTCCTATCTGAGTCCTGGGATGTTGCTGGTGATAATCCTAGCACTGTATATTTGGGTTTGGTTTTCCATGGGGTTGTTGGGGAGTAAAGCCAGCTTGTCTCAAGGCTCCATTTTGAAATCAGAACTCTCTTAACATGTAGGGCTAATTTAAGGTATATTTATTAAGTGACTACATGTGTATGGCAGTGGAGTACAAGAAACCAGAGATGAATAAAGCACACTTTTGCCCTTAAATGGCTTATAGTCCAAAAGGTGGATTGCCAACAACAGGAATGACTACACATGAAGGCAAAATACAAAAGAAAATATGGGAAGTGCTCTAAGTGTGTTATTTGAGTACAGGGAGGAAGAAGGTAATACTGTGCTAAGGAAAGACGCCATAACAGCCCTCATATAGAGAATGGGGTATTAGATGGGACATGAAGGAATCATAGGATTTGGATAAGGGGAGGTGCACAGATGTTCTAGACAATTGGAATAGGATGAGTAAATATTCTATGGCTAGAAAGTGAGAGACACATTATGAAGACTTCTGGCAGGACAGTTGCAAAGTCTCTACTGCTAGGAATATACAGATTAGATTGCAGTGGGAAGTTAGCACAGACTCTTAATGTAGAATTTTAGATGGCATATGAATTCAGTGGTTACAGGCACCTGGGGATTTTGACTAGTTGAGTGACATGTGATGAAAGTTTAATTTCACTGATAGTCATCTAGCAGCAGCATAAGGTGGGAATGAGAATTCCTAGCTTCTGGTGGTAGCTGTCAATTCTTGGAGTTCTTTTGCTTGTAAGTGCCTGTCTGCAATCTCACATGGTGTTTTTCTTGGGTCTTTTTGTCTTTACATGCCCATGCTCTTACAGGAATCTATTCCAGTATAATCTCACCTTAACTAAGTATGTCTGCAAAGATCTTTTTTCCAAATAAGGTCACAATCTAAGTATGGTGGGGCGGTTAGGAGTTCAACCTATCTTTTTTGAAGGGGCACATAATTCAATTCATAATATATGTACTCTTTGCAATATACATCACAATAAGTTTTGGCAATTAGTGACACCATTAAATATTATACAATAGAACTACCGTCAATGGCATTTAGGATATTCATATCCTTTTTATTCGGTAAAGATCAGCTGAGCTTCAAAGGGATTTGCTATCTTAAGAGAAAGTATATTTTCTTACAATAATCACTGGAAATGACCAAGAACAGAACTGAATAATTTTTTATAAAAGTAATATAATGAAAGCCATTTCATTTAAAAATACCTACTTGAGTATTTAGCTTTAATACCTAAGAAAATGAGTATTTAATTTTCTTTCAAGCTATTTGCATGTTAAACTTTTACAGAGTAATCTTCATTGACTAGGTGTTCACTAATTTTACTAAAAATAATAACTTAGAATTGTAGCATGGTTAACCTATGTTAGGAATAAAGAATTTCTCAGTAAATGAGCTCATGTGTACAATGTCACATAGAAATTTCTGGAACTTGCATTTTGCAGCTATTTTTTGAAAAACCTAAGTTGGTTGTGAATTGTGTTTAAGACAGAAAAAATGGACCCTGTGACAAATCAAGGACTTTTCTTCCTTAACTGAGTGTCTAGGAAAAATATTTTGGAAGAAGTGCTCTTTAAGTTGGCAATTTTCTTTGCCAACTATATCAGAAGTCACTAGATTGTGTGCGGAATGTTCCTTGGCAAGGTAGCTTTCAAGGCAGGAGCTGAGTGCATACCTGTGTGCCACATTAGCATAATTCACAGTTTGCAGGTTCCTCCTGATTTGGTTAGGACAAGACAATGGCACTGTTTGGATCAGAGAACTCGTGTTAAAGAAAAAGACCATCTACTGAGAAACTGCTGCTGCTGCAAGGAAACTCCGGGATTTCGACAGAAGTGTCAGGTTCCTTTACAGCAGGGAAGATTTTGCAGCTAGAAAAGAGGGGTCTCTGGAGAGTGAGCTGTGACATTTTCTCCCTCTTATCTACAGTTCTCTCCAGGTCCACTATGTGCAATGTCAGGTTCACTTCCTGTAGCTAGTTCCCTGCTGTCAATTTTCAGTACCGTTTTCCCTCATTTCCACTCTGGCTTTGGTCTAGCAGTGAATTTTAAGCCCATGAATTACGCCTTTTAGTCTTTGCTTTGCTCCTTGAATTCCTTAAGCTATGCAGCTTGCTGTGTTCTGCTTTAACGAAAACTAAAAAGGCAAGGGGGCCATTCCAGGATGTGATTCCTTTACAAAAAAATTGCAGTTTGGCTTCTTTGCAGATCAATCTACATATTATTCTCTATGAACAGTCTTTCTCCACCTTTATAGCATACATCTGTTTACTGTTTTTCATGAAAACACTTTCTAAGCATATAAAAATAATTCATGTGAAATGCCTGGAAGTTGTATTGTCAAACCAAATATTCAGAAACTCACTCTTGAAATACCAAGAATATCAAGCAATTAATTTCTATATATCCCCACTGGGGAAATAAAGTTTCATCAAAAGGTCCTGCCAACAAATTTTACAGCAGTCATTTAGGAATCTGGAGATACTCACGAATGAAAACTGTCATGTCTGTAAGATTTGTCGTTAGGCCTACTGAGTGTCCTAAAGATTAGGGAACAATACATGTTGACTAATTGCCACTATAAATGAAGTCTGGGAGGCATGTTCTATGAGGATTTTTTCTTTAGTGATGATAACTATTGCTAATCTATTCACAGTTTCTGATTCATTTGCAGTGACTTAACTGGGCATATTTCTGGGGCAACTAGTTAGGATCGAATATTCCACCTGTATCTCAGGGCTGAGTGATGCTCAGTGGCCCTGCCAAAGATCCTCATGCCTCCTGTTCTTCTCACCATGTGCTTGAGAGAAAACTAAAAAGTTAAAATCTTTAAAAAATTTTTTTATCGAAAGAACTAGTATTTTTTTTTTGGTTCATATACAAACCTATAAATGTAAACATTTTGATTAGAAACCTAGTCTGTGGCATTAAAAATGTTTCACATTAGTTAAATGTTTTGGGGAAGTATTGTATTATAATAGCATCTTCATATTTGAGTTAAACGGATCGGGACTTTTTGAACAACAGCATAAAGCATGGTTTTGTTTTAGATTAAAAGGCTCAGATATACTATGTACCCACACAAATTAAAGATTAAAAAAAAAACTAAAAAAGTAAACTGCAGAAGATACCAAGGCTTTCTTGAATAGAAATGTCTAGTTAAAGTTACAAACTGGAAATCCTTGTTAAAATGGTGATTCCTGATGATTCTTGTATGCTGTAAAATTTAAGAACAAATGCTTTAATAACAAGAAGGGCATTTGCTGATAAAATGAGGTTAAACAAAACATTTGACAAGAAGTAATATAAAAAATCACAAGTTAGAGTGTGTTTCTTATTTGGGTAGGGTGTCTTTTTGGTGGGATTTTTATAATAGCTCGGAGACGAAGGGTCTTTCAATAATGGGTATGCTTTCTCTTACAAATACTGTGCTCAATAATACAGCATTTCTGTTTCATTTATGTTTTCCCCCATAAAGCAGTCAAGTGAAAGATTAATTTACCTGGAACTCCCAATCACCCATTAAAGGAAGTCCAAAGTTACAAAGAAATATGAGTTAATGAGTTTTCAGAGCCAGTTGTATCAGTATTACTGGGAAGCCATAAATAGCACGATAAGATTGCCAATAATGGGCTCCTACAGAGTGGCCAATGTAGCAACCCTGAAGAGCACTGGTTTCCCAGGCATTTCCTGGGAACTTGAATGGAATGAGCACCAGGGTGACCTTTACACAAAGGCTGGGTGACGAGTGTCAGTAAATGAACTACAAATGGGAAGATTGGAGAAAATACTTCAAAGAATGAAGTCACTTCCAGCGTAGCTTTAATTTTCTGCTTCAAAAATGGGGCATAAAGATGAGCAGGTTAAGGCTAAGAGCAGAAGGTAAACTAGCTTGGTAAATAAGGGATTCGAAATACAGGAGTTTAAGAGGCAGCTGAAAACAAAGAGGGTAGGATCTGCAAAGGCTGCTGAGAACAATCAAAAGATACAACAGGGAAGGTATTGCTGCATGTTTACCAGACTTCTCAGGGGAATAAGGGAGGGCAATGGAAAGCAGTTTAGATTGGGAAAAAATAAGACACAGTATTTTTCCCCTGCTCTGTCTCGATGAGACCCTGAGACAATGGGCAAAGTAAAGAGCTTCTCTTTCAAAAGAAATGGTTGAGCTCAGGGAGAGGAGTGTCACACTCTGGGGGCAGTTGGGGGGTAGGGGAGAGATAGCAGGGGGTGGGGAGGGAGGGGAGGGTGGGGAGGGATAACATGAGGAGAAATGTCAGATATAGTATGCACCTAAAGTAAAATAAATAAATTAAAAAAAAAAACAACACACACAACTTACAGTTATCTGAAAAAAAAAAAAAAGTAATGGTTGAGCTAAATGTTATCTAAGGTCTCTTTGGTGGATAATGGTATATTCTAAACCATGCATTAGTTTCACAAAGTGACTGTCACTGTTCCTTAAACGTCACCTTTTAATTAATAGTTATTTGTGTATCTCATTGTCTTTGTATGTTCACATAATGAACTATCAGGAGGATTAATCAAGTTGAAATAAATTCACAGAAAAATTAATTACTTTTTGACATTATTTTCTCAGTTAACTCTTCTTAATAATACAACCATCTTAATTTATATCTCATTTATCTCACACTTTCATAAGCAAGAGCTTCTTTACAAATTATGCCTATTTTCATATAAGCAAAAAATGTATAAAACTCAACTAAGAGTATACATCTCAAAATAATATGTCCTCCTCATTCTGGAAATGCAGTATGGAGAAAGAGTAACTTTAGACAGCACTGATGTTGACTGGGCTGGTACTCACCCCAGGCTTTAGATTGGTGGAAAAGAGAAACATGACTCAGAATATTTTTATGTTTGGCATATATTCCCAAAGAATCCAAATACCCATTGTTGAATGTTAGTAAAATTTTCATAGTGAAGGAAAAATAAATGATTTGAGATTCTGATTAGTTTCAAATTCTCTTGCTGTGCATCAGCTTGGAGCAAAAAATTCAAATTTAGAGATAGACACATAAAAGAAATCTGTGGGGTTTTTTTTTTTTTGAGACCAGTAATATATAGCAAATAAAACTATTTAACTCTGAAAATGAATCACTATTTTAATAGAAAAGCCAATTGACTGAGAGCTTCTTTTTGCTTCTAAAAAATGATGGCAACATAATCCTACCCACGAGTTAACAGTGAGAGGATAGGAGGGAGGGTTGGAAGTCAAGTTTTTTATGTGGTTCTCCATTCTTTTTGCTGTCAGTACAAATGGATCTCTTAAAACATCAGAGCAGGACCCTGTGCCTTGTTACAAGTTTCCTGTTATCTTAGAAACCAAGATTCTCTCTGCCATTGCCTAAAATAAAATATGAAAGACGTATTTCTTTGGTGAATAGGTACTTTTTTTTTTGGCCCAAAAGCTCCTTTTAAATCAACCTACTCTTATAAAAGGTGGCATATTATGACAGTATTAATCATCACTATCTTTTCAGAGATTGATTAAAAAATGCTTATAAATTTAAGAATGAGACGGTACAAAGGATAAGTATATTTGATCTGGAAAGGAGTAAGCTGGAACCTGGCTTCCCTGAAACCTTGTCCTGTTTACCTCAAAGGAAGCATTAAATATTTCTTGCATTTTTCTCATAGCCTCTTGCATGTGACTATATTATAATGTTAAATATACTACATAACATATCTATTTTTATTTCTGTATCTTTCACATTAAAATTGGTGCCCTCAAAGATGGAACCCATGCCTTCATACCTCTTCCCATTCCTCAAATTCTAGCTCAGTTACTGGCAAGGGGAACACAGGCAGTAATTGCTTATTAAATCTAAGTCATTACATTTATTTGAAAAATTTTAACATAAAACTCAAATATCTGGAGTAAAATAATTTCACTCCTTTCTAAGGTCAGTGATAAAGTTCATAAATTAGTATGAGGATGACAAGATAAGGCTTTGTCATAATCTGACTTTGGTCTCTAAGATCAGATATGTTCCCAAACTGTAGTCCCCCAGGTCTATGGGTAATAGTTTATGGGAGACAATATAACTGCATCTCCTAATCACCTCTTTGTATCATTCACTTGCCAGTCAATTTCTCTTTAGAATTAGAGTTGTTACTGAGATGAGAGGGAGATCCATGCCACTGTCAGTAGGAGAAAGCTCTATTTCGTGCTGATAACAATGCCTGGTGGGCAATGAAGTTAAAAAGTGGGAAGGATCTCTTAGGGCATAGCAGTCACAATCCATGTTAAAGAAAATTGAAAACAAATTAATATTTTTGGGGTTTTAATTAATGTCTAATATTACTTGGTAATTCTAATGTAACAACATTTTAAAATACTTCCAAAGCAATGTCTCTGAGAAGATCAAAGTGACTAATGAATATGAGCGTGTTAATTCCCAAAACATCACTATGATAACTTTCAAAAATAGAACACAAAGTGAAAAAGGCGTGAAGAATGACTTGTCTTATGTCAATGGTATGGCTGGACTAAAAGGTTAACATGATGTATCTTCTGCTGGAATTTCTTGAAACCTTGATTTCCAAAATAAAGAAAGGGAAATATTATCTTCCAGTTTACCAGGAGCATGGTTCTGAGCAGTTCTCTCTCTCTCTCACTCTCACTCTCTCTCTCTCTCTCTCCATATATATATATGTATATATATAGACATACATACATATATTTTATAATGTTAAATATACTATACAACATATCTGTTTTTATTTCTGTGTCTCTCACATTAAAATTGGTGCCCTCAAAGATGGAACCCATGCCTTCATACCTCTTCCCATTCCTCAAATTCTAGGTCAGTTACTGGCAAGGGGAACACAGGCAATAATTGCTCATTAAATCTAAGCCATTACATTTATTCTAATACTTTTAACACAGAAGTCAAATATCTGGAGTGTATATATATATATGTCTCTCTCTCTCTCTCTCTCTGTGTATATACATATATGTGTGTGTGTGTGTGTGTGTGTATTAGATGCCTAACTTCTTGGCATCTAATATAATAGGGAGTAGATGTAACATGTTGAGTAATTAAACATATACTGCAATCACAGCTGACAGTTGGCACAGTATATTTAAGTTATAATATTCAGTCAATCATTTAATTGAGAATTCTTATCAAGCATAAAATGCTCTGTGCAGGGGCCTATGTTAGGCACGAGGAATTTGAGGTCACCAAACACACACACCCTGCCCTCATGGAGCTTACAATCCAGAGGGGGAAACAGACAATGAGGAAAAAATGCCACAAATAACCTGCTATCACGTTCTGAAAAGACATAGAAGTCAAGGTACTAAGACAGAGTATGCTAGTTCCCCAGCCTTGACTAGTGGAACTCAGGAAGGGCTGTGTGAAGAGCAATAGCAGTGACTGCCCTCAATGTAGGAAATGCATTTGTGAAGAAGTCCTAGTTCAGCAGACACTCCCTTAGTTGTGGTAGGTGTGCTATAAATATTCATGACATGCAATCGGTAAGAACAAAAAGGCTAAAGATCTAAACATGTTTGATAAAAAATACAAATATATTCAAATACACAATTTTTTAAAAAAAGTAATACTAACATGTTGTGTTCTTACCCCTATTGTTCCAAAACTTTCTGGCTTTCTTCTCATCTTTTTCTTGCACAAGTGTGTCCAGATCCATTTGATTAGGTACCAGAGAGACTTGGGGCTCGGGATGACATTGAAGGGAGTAGGCAGAGTACCTCCTTCTTCAAAATAACTCATCCAAAGCTTTGTTCGTGCAAATTTCCATTCTATATCTGCATGGTCCTGAATAGGAGAACATGACAACTGATGACAGGTTTCTGAATTAACAAGGTACCATAAACCTCACAGACAGCCTATAACCTGACATCAAGTGGCTCCTGAACATTAATTAAATTGCTTATAAAACCACCACTGACTCCCAGAGATAGTCATGTAAACATTTCAGATGATGGCTTAACCTAGAGTAGTCCCAGCTCCCGTGTCACTTCTCATCCTTGCTTCTTCAATGAAACAGACATCTAAAACAATTTCACTTTAAAAAGACTGCAGTAATTAGTTATGACTTGAAGGTTAACCAGCATCTTCTGCACTGTAGGCTCACGTTAGTGTAGTGTCATTTGATTCAGACCAGAAATAGACTTTCTGTCTTAACCAAAGCCTTGTACTCTTGCTTAGATTAATGCTACCTCCACAGATGCTCATGGCTTAGCCTTCATTGTTGACAAGAAAAGTCTTATTGGATATGTTTTCATGTGACTATTATTGTCTACCTTCAGCCAACAGAGATAAAATCAGCAAGAAGTTCCTCTAACAAATGTAGAATTGGGCCTCTCTGACACACCATTGACTCTTGTACTAACTTTGGACGGATTTCACCAGAGAGGAGGATGGCCATTGGTTGCCCACAAGCATGAGGCTATCCCCTTCATCACACATTACTCACTCCACTTAATTAATCTCCTGTGGAAACTCTAGAGCATTTGTGGCAATTAGATCTGGGGCAGCCAGTCTCTTTTTAATTTAGCCATAAATCTGATTTAAGCAGAAGATCTGAGAAAGAGGAGGTGGTAGAAACTGGGCATACATTCATTTTAAGAATTCAGAATAGTTCATAGTAACCAGTTAATATCATATACATGAACTCATATTTTAGAGTAGGAGAACAATCTTCAACTATGCTTCATTACGATATTCTTAAATTGCTGTGTGCTGATAAATGCATAAGTTATACATACATTTCTATTCTGCACAACATGGGTTTTAATCCAGATACTGGACATATTGTGCTTTGAACAGGAATCACCATACCTAGAAAATGCATGGCCTTATTGTTGCTAAGCCAATGTTTGATAATATGGATTGATCCACATAAATGGCAACATAGAAGCTGCAGTTTGCTTCCCCCTTTCCCTTCTCTTCCTTTCCTTCCTGATTTCTCCCTCCTTTCCTTTCTCTTTCTTTCTAAATAAGATTATAGGTTCTTGCTGATTATGCTGCATTGGTGAAGAGAACTGTATATCTTGTTTCCTGCAGGCATGGAGAATAGAACTCAGTAGATTTGGCTCAAAGAAATAAAAAGGCAATCACTTAGATAAAGTATTGGCCTGTGAATAGTGCCTTATTCTCTGATTCTCGGGGAGCCACAAATTATGTTATCTTATTGCAATCACTAAGCAAGTGCTCTCTTTGTTCATGATTTATGATTTCAAGAGTGTCTATCACATAGTCTATGGTGTTAGAAAATCTGGAGATAAAAAGTTCTAAGCTGTTGATGACTAGGTTCATCTTCCACTACTCACCTTCTAACTCCTAGTCAACGTTTGAAACTCAGCTTAAGGATTCTCTCTCTTCAGAAGCCTGCTTTGCCTCCCATGAATCCTGAGCTGCCTCCTATCTCCAACTCCAGTCAAAGTCCCCTCTTCCATTGATTTTAAAATCTCTACTATATCATTTTTTGTTGAAAACAGGGACTTTTTAATTTTTTGTATCCTTAAAATTAAACATATGTCTGGTATATAGTAGGTGAACAATAAATATTTCATCAATGAACAAATGAGTGAATCGAAAGCAGGCTTTAGTCAGGGACTACATAACTGCTTCTGCCTTTCAACAGTTAAATGTTCTTCCTTTTTCATGCTTTACCTACGGCTCTGAGTTACAGTTAGCAAGACAAGAAAAAAAGAAAGAAAGAAAGAAAAAGGAAAACCTCAGAGTAAAATCTGCTCTTCTGAATTCTGGGACAGGTGAAAGCAAATGCTTGGTATGTTCATGCCCCAGGGAGGCTTCATGCATGAGGTCCTGGGAACCACACCTGTCTCAGGTTCTCAATGCCTGTTTTTCCCTCCACAGTCTTAGGGTTTGGGCTAAGTAGAAATAGTGGTTTGAAGATGATTCTCATCTGTGTAATGAAGTTACCTAGAAAAGCACACCTCACAAAGAAGCAATGAGAAAATGTCATAATATTCTTAAATAGTTTTTGCTTCTTGATGAAATTGGAACATTTAATGTTTTAAAAGATCCAAATTGCTGGCAGCTTCCTTGTATCTAGCTTGATAATTAGAGGTCTTCTAATTTTTTGTTGTTGTTGTTTCTGATGTTCTGGAAAACAGAGCCCACATTTTGGAAATGTGTTATTAGGATAATCTGGAACTTCTGACACAAAAATTTAGAGACTAAAAATTTCCGATCGTAAGATGCTTAAATGAAGATCAAAGTATGCATAAATTCGGATATTTATCCCCAAATCCTAGGACCTACATTTTCCAAAGCAATCATTTATGCATTTGGAATACTTTAATCTGTGAATTGATAAATAAAAGCCATCTATTCTCACGTTCTATGCAGTTTTTCATCCGTGATAAGTGTCTCATGAGAAAAATTTGCGTCCCAAAAGACGGCTGAAGTAAAATTCAGGGTGTTGCTTGACAACAAAGCAGTAATAGCACTTCAGAAGTTTAACCATAGATTCAAAGGTACCATATAATGTAGTTATTTATGAAGAAAATGGGAAAACTATAATTATGCTTATAAAATGCTACTGGTCTAAAGTATAAATATGAAAGACTTAAATAGATTTCATTCCACTAAGAGCTCTGCTTTGCTGCTATTGCTAGTGGTCATAGACGTACATCACTAGTATATAAGTTCAAGCACATCAGTTCAAGCTTTGTCTTTCTTGTGCATTGCTATATTTCTGATGTCCAGAACAGTACTAGGCAACAGAGTATGTACCCAGTAAATATGTGTTGAATGAATAAATAAATAACGTATGCTAAGTTGCTTAGGTTCCAAAGTTTCAAAAAACATGTATTGTGTAATATCCTGCAGAACTTAACATTACTTCTGTTAATATGCTGCTTTCCCTGAACTTTAAGAAACTGAAAATCCTGTGGCTTCTTCCCTTCCCAGACTCCTCTGAGGGTTATCTTTTGTGTCTTGCCCTATAGCCTGACTTTGCTTATATGAGGATGATAGGTTAAATGGACAGACAGGAGGCAAAACCTATTGGTCACTGCACAGAGATCAGCTGCTTGTTTGTAAGTCAGACCTCACCTACTACTTCCCACAGCCAGTGACTGCCTGGAAAGATGGATTTGGTTTATCTCTGTAATCATGTGTAACATGACATAATTAGATTAATTTATTGCTGCATATAGTGTGATACTGCTCAGAAATGTCAAATAAACCATTTATAATTCTTATCTGTCTCATCAATAGCCAATTACAGATTTTACTTCCTATGATAAGAAGATGGAGTATAGCTAAGAACAACACATTTGAGGGGAAATATCGAATTAAAATAAAGCTGGTCAACTTACAGCAATCAGTTGGTATGAATTATTCATCATAGCTATTAACATGTTGAGTAGAACAACCAGAGAGATGACATTATATGTCCCAAACATGGTGGCACCAACAAACTCAGTAAATTCATGCTGTGCTTTGACATTGGTCACATATAAATTGATGAGCCCAAATATTGACCAAAACAGGGACTGGAGTGTCTCAAACAACCTGGAATAAAGCAAAAAATGATACTAATAGCTATATTAATAGAATCATCATACATAAGATATAACAACAAAGCGTGGCACTATTATGCATATATAATTAACTTAAACAATATCAACAGTAAAACAACCTTTTAGGGCAATTACAAAATTAAACAATAAAAAGAGTGAAAGAAAATTGTTTTTTTCAAACTAGTAGAAATGGTGTACTTAAATTTCCCAAAAGCTCTGAAAGCTAAATTTAGTTTCCTAGGGCAGAGAGAAGCAAATGTGGCCCAGAGCCTGTTTCTGCATGGCTACTGAGTTAAGAATGGTTTTTACTTTCTCAAATGGTTGGGACAAAAATCAAAAGAGTGATATTTTGTAACATGAAAACTATGTAAAATTCCCATCTCCATATCCATAAATAAAATTTTATTGAAACACATCCATTCTCATTCATTTATGCATTCCCTATGGCTTCTTTTGTGCTACGATGGCAGAAGAAAGTACTTACAACAGAGAACATATGGCTGAGGAAACCTAAAATATTTACTATCTGCTCCTTTTCATAGAATGTTTGTCAATCTCTGTCCTACGGCACTAAGTGACAGCTAAGAAATGAGAGATCCCCAATTTTAGGCTTTAAAAAGTCTGTTCTTTTACTGATTTTGCTTTGGTTGTAGGAGAATTAAGAACATTATCATTATTACAGATTTCCATGTTTACAACTAAAATTGCACATAATGCCTCTTGTAAGATGGCAAAGAGTCTCAGATGCTTAGATAATAAAATTTGATTTTTTTTTGTATTTCAAACAACATTTTATTTATTCTAGCCAATGAATGAACTCTGGCTGTTTCTTTCTTTCTTTCTTTCTTTCTTTCTTTCTTTCTTTCTTTCTTTCTTTCTTTTTTTGTGAGCCGGAGTCTCTCTCTGTTGCCCAGGCTGGAGTGCAGTGGCGTGATCTTGGCTCACTGCAACCTCTGCCTCACAGGTTCAAGTGATTCTCCTGCCTCAGCCTCCTGAGTAGCTGGGATTACAGGTGTACACCACAACATCCAGCTAACTTTTGTATTTTTAGTAGAGACAGGGTTTCACCATGTTGGTCAGGCTGGTCTTGAACTCCTGACCTCAGGTGATCTGCCAAGTAGTCTCCTTAACTTACTCCAAAGAACGAAATAAGCTGAGGAGTGTATGAACCCAAATGGAGAATTGTTTGTTTCAAAGGGACCATAATAATCCATTAGTATAATGTAATAAAATGATGATAGAGCTTTCATACTCCTTGATGAATTGTTAAAATGAGACTGTATTTAAATCACAAAAACAAAACAAAAACTTTCTCGTACTGCACATGATGAATAAGGAGGTAGGATTTCTGTCTGTATGGAGATTAGCATTAGATTGGAATGGTGTTGCAGAACCAAGCCAATTATGGTTTCTAGCAACTCCCAGCCCCAGTGACATTGTTCTCTGTATGCCCTTTTATGGAAAGATGATTCCTGTGTAAGACTCCTCACCCAATACCTCCACGGATTAAGTTGGTCATGGTCAAGTGACTCAAGGAGAGACAATTCATATAAGGCCAGTGGCCTGTGGCAAAAATGATCAGAATTCCCCTTTAGAGAAGTTTGCCTTAAAAATATCAAGATAATTGCCCAAAGGGGCTGAGATGACAAGGGTTATGATGTGGAGTCAGAACCACTGGAATGATGGGATGCCAAAGGTTTGAGACAGCACAAACTAAGAAGCAGAGAATTGAGGATGAATAAGTCAGGCAATAAGTAAACTCAGAATACAGCTGAAGTAGCTGACTCACCTTAATGCTGATACACAGAGTAACAATCCCATAGTCCAGCACTATGTCAATGCCTGTTCTTCTAAAGCTAGGGCTTACTCTAGTTTCTGCCTTTGCAAAGATAAACCCTTACTCAGAAGACTGAAGGGCTGTAATTCTGTACATAACTTTTATGACAAAATGCCTTTTACTTGAAATAAGCCATGAATTCTGGTGCATATAACCAGGAGATTCTAATTAAATATGTCTTAGTTGGCATTCAGGATGTAAATTGCTTTTCTAAAGAGGTGAAAAAAATTTTTAATTGAGCAACTAATTTTTAGATATAAAATGTAACTGTTTATTTTCTAGAGCTTTTGAATGATGGAACAACAGATTCTTTTGAAGTAAAAAGGCACTGATCTGATCAACTTTATCCAAACTGTGATTCTTAAATGGAATGCTGTGCATTCTGCGAGGAAGTGATCACGTATTCTTAAAGGAAAACCCAGATGCCAGATTCCAACAACATTAGAGAGAATTAAATCGACTCATTGCTCCTAGACAAAGGCCACTAAAGCTACTATTTGAAAATTTCTCAGGAAAAAGTAAATTTGGCCATTGGCCATGAATTCTTTATTTTTAGTAATTTTAAAGACAACTTCTAAAATTAGTCATAGTGTCCTTTGGATTTAATGTGAATTAACTGTATTCTTTCTTTCCAAATGGTGTATATTCTCACAGTGAGTATACACATAAAAATCAGCTGGTTTTTCCTGACATGAATAGCAATTTAAGGGAAGTTATAAGTTAAATATTACAAGTTATATAATAAATCGTATAAAATGTTACCACACAAATCCCATAGCAATTTCTTTTTCAAATAAAAACAATGATGCAGAATAAATGGCTCATTATTTTGAATAGTACGTATTTGCTTCTGTCTACATAATAACTACTAATTTTAGGAAACATTAATAACACTAATAAACACTTTGGCAAATTATTTATTGATGTTTAAAAAATTAAAGGGGAAAATTCTAAATAAAGTGACATTTCATGATTACCTATGGATTCTTTCTTTTTTTTATTTTCCTTCTTTCAGTGGAATAAGTTACTGATGAGATTTAAAGACTAGTTCCACTCAACTAAAATATATTTACTTCTCAGAGGAATTAAGACCTTGGTCTTAAAGTATTTCTCAATGAATTGTTCAGATATTAGGTGGATTTAAAAAATATCAATCTAGGTTAACATTTCAAAGCCATTGCTTCCAGAAATGTTTTTTTTATCATTAGTGATTCTCAAATCTATTGATACCAACATTGCCCATAAATTGAAGGATCATTACTTAAAGCATCACATTTTAGAATGCCTTTATGTGACTAATAATTTTTCTTGTTCTGTGGTAAGATATGAACTGAAAACTCTCCAAGATAATGCGACAATTTAATTAAGTGACACTTAGACAAAACCTGGGTTGAAGACTAAATCCTGAAGGTCTGTATGGGTGGATTGAGGTCCTGCCTTCCTAATGATAACATTTTGTCTGTTGCTCTGAATATATTCCTCAACAGCTACTTTATAAAATTAGCTTGTTTCCCTGATTGCATATTTACAGCCAGAAAAATTGAACATGTAAAAAAGTTATGTATTCCACAGTTGAAGTTTTCTTCTATCCCATGGGACTAAAACAATGAGCAAACATAAATTAATACAAAATTCATCTGAATATTTTATCTTTAGTTTATAAGCAAAAATGTAATATTAAAATAATACATGACTCCAACTGGCCAGTTCCAACTGTTAGGAGTACAGCTGCAACAAATATAAAAGGGCTTTGCTTAATGAGACATTACCTGTCACAAAGCCTGTGCCCTTCTCTTCAGAAGAGAGTACCTTACCAGGGACTAATAGTTTAAAATTGCACATAGGATAGTTTCAACATCTAAGCATTCTGTGTCTTTTAATAGCATGTAGTTCTTCTCAGGATAATGAGAAAATGACTGGAAAGGGGCAGGAGGAAATGTCCATTCATTGGAGGGAAACTGTATGAAGACACATAGAAGAACATGGATCACAGGCCGACACTGGGCGTTCACAGCCAAGGAGGAGACCAGAAAAGGCCTCCTGGAAAAGGTATATCTGCTGTAGGATTTGGAAAAAAAAATTGCCAAATGGAAGGGCAGAATAAGGACATTCTGGAATAAGAGAAGGAAATAACATATTTGGAGATTTATATTTGTAATCCATCAGGAAATATTGAAGAGTAAAGTGTTTCTAGGGGATTGAAAGATGAAACAAGAAAAGGAAGTGATACAGAGGATGTTCGTCTCCTTCAAATATCATGTTGTAATGTCATCCCTGATGTTGAAAGTGGGCCTCAGAGGGATGTGATCCAGTAATGGGGGTGCATTGAGGGTTGCTCACAAAAGGCTTAGTGTCATCCTAGGGGTGATTAGTGAGTTCTCACACTATTGGTTCTCACAAGAGCTTATTGTTGAAAAGACCCTGGCTTCCTTCCTCTTTCCCTTCCCTTGCTTCCTTCCTCTTTCCCCATGTGATGCCTTCACCCTGCAACATGAGTGGAAGCTTCCTGAGGCCGTCACCAGAAGCAGATGTTGATGCTGTGCTTCTTATGCAGTGTGCAGAACCATGAACCAAATAAACCTCTTTTCTTTATAAATGACCCAGTCTCAGGTATTTCTTCATAGCAACAAAAATGGACTAACACAGGAGGCAGGGGACAGGCAGATCAATGAAGGACCTAAAATGCCAAGCTAAAGAATGTGGCAGTATCCTGTAAGAAATGGGAAACCATTTTGACACTTTAAACAGGGGAGCATCAGATTTTGGTTTAGAAAGATAACTCAGGAAGCAGAATGGAAGACACATGAAATAAGGCAGAGACCAGGGGCAGGGGTCCCTAGATTTGGGCATGAGTGGAGAGCAAGGGAAGACAATGTCAAAATAATATTGACTGACTACATACGGAAGGGATGAGGAGAAGACAAGATCTAGAATAAGATGTACATTTTTCATGTACGTTTCTGTGTGGATTGTGGTGATGTTGACTAAGAAAAGGAGTTAAGCAGGAGGAAGAATATGTTTTAGAGAAACTGTTAAATTCTCTTTGATTGAATTTAAGTCTTCAGGAGACATGTAGAGAGAGGTGTCCAGTAGACAGTTGAATATATTGTGCAACCCGAGGATAGAAGTTGATGCTAGTAATATAAATATGGAAGTTATGTCTTAGACATACAGAGACAAATCCAAAAGCATAGATGAGTTTTCATAGGGGTACTGTTAAGAGGGTCTCAGGTTAGTATGCTAAGACATGCCACTGTTTAAAAGCAGTAATGAAAATAAAAAATTATCAGAGTAAAGTTAGAAAGGCTAGAGAAGTAGGATTTGAAGTGAAAAAAAAAAATACAGAAGTTAAAAGGGGATGGGATTTCCAAAATGGAAGTGTTAAACAGGGTAAAATGAAGCAGACACATTAAGTAAAATGTAAGCAGAAAAATGTCCATAGGTAGTAGTGATAAGAAGGCTCTAGACGATAACTTTTAGAGCAGTTTCAGTGGAATGATGGAAAGAGAAGCCAAATTGTAATTGGATAAAGTCTGAGTGAGAGGTGAGAAAACAAGATGTCTTGTGTAACCTTCTTTTAGGGTTACTTGGATGAAGGAATGAGAGAAACAGGAGTGGTAGCTAATGGGCTGCAGTGAGCCAAGAGCACACCATTGCACTGCTGGGCAACAGATCGAGATTTCATCTAAAAAAAAAATGATGAAATGATTGAGGGAAACCGAAAGAATTTTGTGTTTAAGATCCATGGTTGTATAAAATCTATTTCTGAAATTAATGAGGTATCAATGGCTAAGATTTAAAAATTATGTGCAAAAACAAAGATGATGAATTATTAAAATGAAGCTTTAAATATTGGGGCTAAGATAAGACAGATTTAGAATTAAAACAACAAAAGCATTTTTACTGTAACTGATTTTGTTTATGTGAGATTATTGATTTTCTCTAACTCGAGAAATTACCATCCTCTCATAGTATACACAATTCTATGATGGCTCATGAATAATGTATGACTTTTAAAGTCATCTACAAAATGACGGTGTATTCACATGTGCTTACCATGTGGAGGGAAATCACTTCTCTTGTTAATTCATCTGCTTATTAACCATCTGTTTGTCACAGTTAAAAGGGAAAGATATAGAGAGGAACAGCCTATGAGAGCTGTGTGACCATCAAACACAGTGCTCATGAAGCTGTGCTGTTAGCAAACCTGTTATGAATATTGCTGAGAGTTGACAATAGACACTGTCTATTGCTCTTTCACGTGTAAGGGCACAGAGAGTTTTGTGTGCATGACAATAATGGCTAGATTAATCTTGGATTTCCATTTGCACTATTTTTAGATGGTTAAATTTTTGGGTAGGCAACTAGAGAATGAGAGAGATACATGAATGGACTTCATGCATCATGATACCTGGGAAACAAATGAAGAAACATCGAAACCTACTTGAATTTTCCAACATGAGTGGTTTAACCTATGTTCTATCTTTTAATGTACTTGTAAGCTTTCATAGTACATAGGTTACCTTTTTTATTGTACATCTAAAAAAACAGTAACTATTGCTTTCTTTTTCATGAAGTCATTTATTTTACTAAAATTAAAAATACATGTGCCAGGTATTCTTTTTCCTGTCAGAAGTTTTCATTTCTATTCAAAGCCACGTTAATTCTGTTTTCTGCCTTAAGCATAATTTTAATTCCCCATTTTCTTTACAACCATTTGTCATAGGATTTTCAAGTTCGTGATGTGGTGCACTCTAAATGCTGTGCAACATTACCAGTAGAAATGTCTATTAGACTTACGTTGAAAATGCATTATTCTGCTTTTCACATCGTATGCCTTTGCAGGTTAACCCTTTCGTTTCTTCATAATAGAAGTACAATTGATTCAGGCCATTTGCAAATGCTAGCAACACAAGGCAGTATATGAATAGAAACTTCAAAATGTCCAGGAGCATTCTTCCCAGAGATATTTGCAGAGGTCCCAGGTGAGAATTTGCAGTAAACAATGAGATCAGACGCAGAGAACTGAAGATGTTTGCAATAGCAAATAAAGCCTCTGCCACCAGAGTGGGATGCCACATGTCCCATGATTCTCGTGGATTAAGGGCACTGTACTGGAGAAAACAGAGAAACAAAGGGAAAGTAAAACAAACACACACACGTAAATATATCAAGGTCAGAGTGTTTTCCAGGTTGACCCAGCACAATCACCTACTGCCAGGAAGCTGATGTCGTTTATGATGGTAGCAGTGATATTAATCCACACAAAAATAAAGGTTTATTAAATTATAACTTATGAACTGTAATTGAGTGGCCTTCCAGGTCTGTCCTTATCAAGGGTAGGTTTTGTTAGCATGTTAATTATATGAGTCTTTTAATTTTCTAATAGAACTTTTTTTAAAAAGAAAAGGATAATGTTATATCTAGAAAAAGAAACCCTATCTGAGTTTATATTGGGGAAAGGTGTAAATATGATGGCAAAGAAAACTACATCATAAAGGAAGACTATTAAATTTTGAACAAAATAATCGATGACCTTGTTTATGATTTTTGAACACACTTGCCAATTCTGGAGAATACGTGTAGGATACAAATTACATATGAATGAGAAGAAGTAGTGGTCTGTTGCTATGGAAACAGAAATGACCAATATGGACAAAATCCGTCAGTGCTTCCTTTCTGCTATGTCCGAAATGTAAATATAACCTAACTTAGAAATCATCCCAGCAGTCACTGAATTGCTGATTTTTTACATTTGATATGTAGGAAACATAACATTTATCTGAACATTCCTTAAGTAGGTAAAATATGTGATTTGAGAAAAAAATTTGGTACTTTAAACTTTGACAAACAATTATTTAAAAAGCAAGCAGATTAATTAAAATGTCAGATTTGAATTATCCTGATATTGAAACATATAAAGAACAAAATAAAATGTAACTGTGTACTATTGAGGTAAATTTGTATCCTTTTAAAAAAGGGTCAAATATGCTCTTTGAAATATTGTAGTATGAAAATCTGTAATTAAATCTGTATTTGAACTGAACAATAAATTATTTGCTTCCTACACATCATTGAAAAATATGTCTAGACAACCAAGATATTTTTCCAATGGAAAGAAAGTTAGTGGTACTCTGAGTCCCATAGAATATTTTCATTCTTTTAATAGCACATTTTACATCAAAGACCTTTACAAATGTGAATCAATTAATTCTCCTTGAAACTCATAGATAGTACTTTTTTAATCTCTCTGGGGAGAAAACGCATTATAGGCTCCTGATCTTATTCAACACTCAGACTCTTGCTTGACTGGCAGTGTAAAACAATCAAGTTTGAACTAGAAGAAAATTATTTTCTATTTTTAAATCCCGATAAATGTTCTTGAACATTCCCACATATGGCTTCCGCATAAAATAGCTAATTACTGAAGATGTAGAAAAAAAGTTCAGATGTTTTTCTCATTCATTATGACAAATATCAGAGTGAAACTTGGATACTAAACACTACCAAATTCTCTCCTTTTAGTCTTGCTATGTATGATGTCACCTTTTCCTTTAAGGACCAACATCACATTTTCCTTCCTTTCCTCACTTCTCTCTTAAAAGACACACATATTTAAGTCCATAAATATGATAGCTGTCCCTCTATAGTTGATAGCTAATCTTATCAACTATAGAATTAGCTCATAAATATTTAGAGTTGATAAATATCCCCCTATGTTCATAGCTAATTCTATTTCTCTCTTTTTTTAACCTAATATAGCTTAGGACTACATTTCAAAACATACAAAAATGAAACAGAAGTATTCTTAAGAACGCAATCATTTTCTTGAACTTCTTACAACATTTAACATAATGCCCTGAATATCGTGGGTGCTCAAGAAATATTTTCTCCTGTCAAGTATTCATAGTCCAGTGAGGCAGACAGGCACAACTAATGGTAATAAAAATGCTCTAAGAGATTAACACAAAGTGCTGTGGGAATAGAGAAGAGGAAGTGATTAATTCTGTCTGGGGTGTCTGAGGCTAGGAATGGATAGAGATTATATGTTGTCAAAGCTTTAAAAGTCCTTCAAATCCAGGAAAGATGCTGTGCATTGCTCTAAGTTTCACATCCAGGTCAGCTGGATGTGGATCCACCATCACGTCATGACTGGGTCAAGCTCTGTTATGGACCTACTGTGAAAAGAGCCCTTCTTGATAAATTATCTCAGCGAGACTCAAAAAAAAAAAATCGTAAGAGCAAAGTTTTCCATTTTTATAGATTCTGCCCCAGTATGATTATTCAAGTTGATTTCAGAGTCTGGCACTTCTAGTCGTGGCCAGGAAACAACGCTACAGGAATATACTCACTTTATGCAAGGTCAAGGCTTAAAGCAAAACATTGCTGGCATCTGGGTTAAATGTTTGAATGGCAAACAACCTTTGGAAGTTAAAGATGGAGACCTCCTGAGAAACTTAGGATCATCTTCCCAGAAGCTATGTGCTTATACTCTCAGAATAATAAACCTAGGGACCTTTGCCTCCCCAGAGACTATTTATTTACTTTAGAAAGTTAAAGAGTCTTTCTCTTTTATTCTCCAGGGGAAAGGCAGGCAGCTGGCTCAGCTGCACAGTATGAGTTCTGAGACACATAATTTCCGAGCTCCTCTCCTGTGGTACAAACCTGTGTATATACAGGGTAAGTCTGGCTCTCATTAGGTCCCCCATTGGGGACTGGGGAATGAGGAACAAATGCTAAGTTTGCTATGTAAGTAAATAATTTATCTGTTCTCTGATCCAAAAAACCTAATTTCCTGTCAGGGATTAAGAGATATAAGTAGTAAGTAATTATATCCTGAATTTATTCTTTTTAAGTTTTGCTTTTTGAAATTTTTATCCCATCCTTCACATATACATTTTCTTCAGTTTTTAACTATAGTCATCATTTAACAAAGTGATTTTTATAATTCTTAAAACTGTATCATCCTTTGAATTTGTAAGGAATAACTGTAACTCTTCAATCAGTCAATGAATTTTCCACACCTATTATTAGAATATTGATTTGAATTTTAAAAATTTTCTTTGGCTCTGCTGTGTAAGAGCAATTCTACCCTCACTTTTCATCTTTGCACGTTTGTCTTTGAGTGGATTCTTCTCAGTCTCCTTTGGAAGTTCCTCGATCTCATCTGCCCCTTAAAAGTTGAGTTCATTTTTTGGCCAGGCGCGGTGGCTTATGACTGTAATCAGCACTTTGGGAGGCCAAGGCAGGTGGATCACGAGGTCAGGAGATCGAGACTGTCCTAGCCAACATGGGGAAACCCCGTCTCTACTAAAATACAAAAAATTAGCCAGGTGTGGTGGCATGCACCTGCAGTTCCAGCTACTTGAGAGGGAGGCTGAGGGGGAATCGCTTGAACCCAGGAGATGGAAATTACAGTGAGCTGAGATCACGCTACTGCACTCTAGTCTGGCAACAGAGCAAGACTCCATCTCAAAAAACAAACAAACGAACAAACAAAAACACACAAACAAAGTTGAGCTCACTTTTAAAGTCTCCTCTCTTCTCATTCCACTCATTCTACCTGGATGTTTTCCAGGATTTCAACTCTCAATGATTATTCTCAACTATACATTTCCAGCTGAGACTTCTCACCTAACAGTCCTATTGTGCACTGTACTGTCTGGTTGACTTTTCCGCTTCTGTATCTCACAGACAACTCAAACTCACAGACCAAAAGTGTAACTCATCACCTTTGCATCCTCAGACTCTTTCTCCATTTACCCCTTCTGATCTGATGAATGGCAATAGGTCACCAAGTCAGAACTTGAGGTTCACCCTAGAATCTTTTCTTCCCAAATCTCAGCATCATCTAAACCAAAATCTTACGCAGGTTACTTCCTTCTTTTCATCAGTACCCTCATTGTTTTAAAATCATACTTCTTATTTCTCAGATGTAACTGTAGCACCTTCCTCACTGTTCTCCCTGCCTTATCTCCTCAATCATTTATGTATCTCCTCCAGAATCTTTTAAAGCAGCCAATCAGACCATGTCACATATTATTTAATATTCTTCAATCACAGCATTGTCCTTGAGATGACCTTCTGATTATTCAACATGCTACATAAAACCTCTGTGTTTTGACATCTTTTAAAGATTTAACTGCCATTTGACCCTAATTAGACACATAATGTTTTGGCTCAAACTTTCAATACCGGTAATTCTTCAAATTAGTCACACATTCTTACCAAAATGCTTTTCCATGAGCGTTGTACCTTTTTTTTTCTAGAATGAATTTAAATTCCAATTATTTGGATTCTTCAGCTGTTATTTATTCATCAAGTATACATGAGTGTGCCTGCTCTGTCAGGCACTATCTTCAGGGTTCACGGTAGTGATCAAAGGAAGATGCCATATGGGCTTACAACATGGCGAAGTCATATGTTAATCAAGCCATGCTAATCCTTTACTCTGATTGCTGATGAGTGGACACAAGGATCCTGCTGATCAGAGCTGGCAGCTCCGTGCTGTAAAGTAATCCTTGAGAAAGAAATCAAGAGCTACCCTAAACACACATAGGTTTTCCAGGACCATTAATTCCTGTATTCCTCCTTCTCTCAATTATTTGTTTTCAGTCTGTACCTACCCTAGTTTGGTTTTGTCCCAATTCTTTATTTCTATTCAGATTTATTTTAAAGAGAATTGCTCATTTTGCAGATCTATATAATAGAAAGGTACCTTTGGATTTCTTGTCAGATTCTTATGCAGGGAGGTTTGTCTAAGGCATTTTTAGGTGCTGGACATCTAGTAGAGTGCTTTATATATAATAGGAACTCAAAAAGCACTCTGGGGAGAAGAATTATAGACATAGTCAAAAGCAAAGTGGTTGGAGAATATGGATCATTTTTATAAATTGTATCTTGACACAAATGTAACACAGAGGGCTTGGGAACACTGAGATGAATATGAGAGGATGAGATGAGTTGGAGCCAAGTTATGAAGAGGTTAGCAGAAGTGTTAAGAGCGAAAGATGAATTGAATGATAATATTGGATCAGAAGTTTATTGAATGTAGGAAAATATGTTAGTTTATCTTTATATCCTCTATAGTCTCTGATGAATACTTGTGAATGTCAAGTAATAAGTAGAAATGAGTAAAAATTAAATTAATATGAAATAAAAATATTGGTCAATGAGACTAAATAGAAAACACATATTGGTTTTAATATGTGTTTTACATGGTGAAATCTTTTCCCTTTCCAAAAATTTATCAGGTAATTAAGTAGTGAAAGACCAAAAAGGCGAGTGTTTATATCAGGAAGGCATATTATTTTCCCTTCAAGTACATAATTCTGATTAAACAACTAAGATTCAAATCGCTATGGCTCTTTGCCATAAAACTAAAGAATATCTTAGACAATCCCACACTTTGGGGAGGAGACTAAAGTTACATCATTTTTAAAATGAAAACAACATTTGCCCCCTTTCTAGTTAAAAATAGACGAAATCTATGAGACATGCAGTTACAACTATTTAGAAGAACGGTACTATAAAGAAAACGACAACGATAGTTAAAACAAATCTTCTTATTCATAAAAATTTTGATTTTTGAAAATATTATTTAAATTACACAGTGAAAAATGTATTAAAACCTAATCATTTCTGCCAAACTGTTGAAGATAAACATGAGAAGTGTTACATATAGAAAAGGGGCTGGATAATATTTAGAAATAAACCAGTCCTAATGAAACTAAAGTAACATTTTATAATTGTGGCCCCCAGCCATCAGCAAGCTCCAGATTAATTAATACTTCATACATAGTGAAAAGAGAAAATGATTGACAAACTTTCCTCTAGAGGATTAGGAGCAAATTAAAAAAAAATTATAACCCACAAGCTTTAAAATGCTAATGAATCAGGTTATTAAAGAAAACACCACAAAACTTTGCATGTAAAACGAATAATATTGGAAGTCATACACATTTTTATGCTCTGTCTTTACACATTATAATACTCCTGCATTGTATATAAATGTTAAGAGCAAATGATGAGTTTTTATATTAGGTTCTATTCTATGGCATTAAATTTTACTGATTTAATCTTCACAAACATTTTATTATATTTGATTGTTATTTTTGTTTTACAGCAGAGAAATTTGAGGCATAGATTAAATAACTCGCTCCAAATCACATAGGTAGGAAGTGATGTAAGTCATAGTCACGGCAGTTCCACGGCCTTGGTTAGAAGGGCTGTTCTGTGTGTGTTTTAAAGAACGACCTTTCCTGCAAGTAGATGAATTGCAAAAGTATGAACGTCACGAACTGAATTGCATTTCCCCAAATTGAGTCTCAAAGTGTGATGGTATTTGGAGATGGTATTTTTGGGAAATAATTAGGTTTAGATGAGGTCATGAGGGTGAGTTTTCATAATGAGATTAGTGTCAGTATAAGGAGACACACCAAAGTATGCATTCTTTCCCAACCCCTTACACCTTACCCACACCACGTGAATGTGACCTTCTATAAGCCAGTGAGAAAGACCTGACTAGAACCAACCATGCTGGAAACTTGATCTCAGGCTTCCAGTCTCTAGAATTGCAAGAAATAAATTTCTGTTGTTTAAGCCACCCAGTCTATGGTATTCTATTGCGACAAGCCTAGGTGACTAATACAATGGATAAATTAAACAAAGGTGGCCCCTATGCCAGATGTATTCTAAAAGGTTCTCTTTCTGAAAAGAACAATTATAACAACTTTTCCTTTTTTTTTGTAGGATGATATACAGTTTTTTTGGTCCTGTTGAATGACTTGACGAAAACGACTTATGAATGGACTTTGTTCCTGTTCAGGAATCCTCAAATAGGAGGTAGAACCTATACAATCCCAGCAGAGGTCCTAGTTATAACACTGGTAACCCCATCTGAAGCAAAATAGGTGAATCTAGTGTTACTAGGGAGAATTATTAGCATGATTTCATCTACCTTATATTTCATAATTAATAAATCACGTATCTTCCAGGTCTTACTACCTAAATTTGTTCAAGTCCAATATTTTATCATCTTCTCCTATGTCCACTGCTGTATTTCAGGCAATCATCATTACTTGGACCATTCCCTGCATAAATGTCATAAATAGATCATTATAATTTATAGGATAAAATTCAAGTTTGATAGCAAGATGTAGAATATCCTCACCTTCTCCCTGCACACATTTTTAGAATCATGCAAAAGAGACATTGAACTCTGCTTGTTAAACACTCTGACTTTTGCATATTGTGTCTTTTCTGTCTTGAATGCTAATGCATGTTCATGATCATGATACATGTCTACTTGTACTGCGCTCTGTATAATTCCATGCCATTACAGAAAAGTTCAGTTCCTTCTGTGATGCTACAGTAGCCCCTGTTATTGACCTTACTACATCTTAAGATCCTTGTTTATATGCATTTCTCTTTCATCTATCTGACTGTGATCCAATTGAAGGCAAGAGCTACCTCTTGGGCAGATTTGCATTCTCAGCAACCAGATCAAAAGCTGTTTCTTAGTGTGCTCCAATAAATGATTATTGACTTAATTAACTTCTTGATTCACATAATCCTTGTTTGCTATATCTACACCAGACTCTATTTTTTATGCAAATAACATACCTATTCTGAAAATAATAATTTATAAGTTATTACAAATTAGCATAAAAAAATTGAATCATAGAACAAATGTAAGGTAAGGAAGGACAAATCAAGAAGTCAGAGTGATATCACAGGCCCCGACAGTGAGTACTCTTTTGATTATCATCAATTTACAGATAATATAATTGAGACTTCCATTCCATAACTTGCCCTATACCATATAGATTGAACATGGTAGGGGGAAGTGTGGATCTAGAGCTCAAACTCCTTTTAAACTAAAATAAAGCAAATGAGGAGACACAGTAAAGAACTTACAAAAGGCATATCTAGTGGACTCATAGAATATGAGGAAGGAAGTGAAGACAAAGAAAAAAAGGAAAAGCTAATTTAGTGTGCTTGTTCTGTAACAGGCACTTTAAATACATTGACTCATTTACTTCTCATGCCAACAACACAAGGTAGAAAATTTTATTTTATGGATGAGACAAATAGTGAAGAAACAGGCTCAAGGTCACCCAACCCAACTAGTAAGTGATGGAGGAAAGGAGCACAAAAATGTGAAATCCACAGTGCATGCCAATGAATACATGCACCCAACTCACACACACACATTGTGCTAAATGCAAATCCTTAAGAAAGGACATTTCATAATTTATATTTCCAATTAAAGCTGAACTCCTATGACTGTATATTAACAAACTACGTATTTTTTGAAGACTTCTCATTCCTTAGGTCATCTTCATCTGCAATAATTGCTGTGCACTTCTCCACATCTCATTTTCTCCCTCTGCCCTCTCCTTTTCATCACCAAGGGTAAGTGGGTTTAATTCTAAACCTAAAGAACAATGTTTAGATTTTAATGGTAAAATCAATTTTGTATGTGTAGAATTTACAACTTTTTAACGAAATAAAATGAAATAAAATCCCTGGTGGCTCACACCTGTAATCCCAGCACTTTGGGAGGCTGAGGCAGGTGGATCACAAGGTCAGGAGTTCGAGAACAGCCTGGACAACATAGTGAAACCCTGTCTCTACTAAAAAAAAAATACAAAAAATTAGCTGGGCATGGTGGCAGGTGCCTGTAATCACAGCTACTCAGGAGGCTGAGGCAGGAGAATCACTGGAACCTGAGAGGCCAAGGTTGCAGTGATCTGAGATAGCACCACTGAACTTCAGCCCGAGCAACAAAGCAAGACTCCATCTCAAAACAAAACAAAATAAAACAAAAAAAAAGATCCCACATCTAAAAGTCTTGAAGCAAAACATCCACAAGTATTCATTAATCTATGTAAGCATACTCCCTACATACCAGAGTTCTTATGTTCTTATATGTGAAAAAATATATGTACTATATATAAACACCATACAAATGTAATAAATACAAACATAATATAGCTTAAACACTGTCTAAATAAATGCATCACAGCAGTTTCTTTTGGATTCAATCTCACATGTCTCTGAGCTATAGAACAGGTCTGTACAATGCAATGTGCTTCACAGTATCATCCTCAGATCAACTGTATCAGTATCAACTGGGAGTTCATTAGAAATGCAAATTTGGACCCTGTCCTAGTACTCCTAACTTAAAACTGGTGATGGAGAAAAGGAATCTGAGTTTTAACAAGCCCTCCTCACAATTCTTATCCACTTGGAAATTTTAAAAGAACCATTATTGTGATATAATCCCAGAATTTCATGATGGCATAAGACCACAAAATACTACATATATTACTTTTAGAGGTAGGTCTAAACAACTTTATGTATACATCTAAGGACCATGACAGAAGAAGGGGATTGGAGAGCTAGGCACTTAATCACAGACTGCCCACCTCTGACATAGATGTGTAATCTCCTTTGCTTAAGACAACCTTCTGCTGTCTTAAACTCTTCAAGGTCATTAATCTCAATGCATTGATAAAATCACCAAATTATATTTTCATTTTAAAAGATACTTGCTTTCCAAATATTGACAGAAATTGCTTTCCCCTAGTATTGTGGTGAGCACTGGTAGCATTTTAACCAAAACTATGGCCTTTCCAACTTCAGACAATTTTTATTCTGTCATAACTGAAGGTTGCTCAAAGAAACACAGGCCCTTATTTAAGAACTAGGCTAAATAAATAAGAGTTAATCTACATGACAGCATTTTCTAGTTCAGATTATTAAATTGAATGTATTATTTATGTAACATCGAATTACATATTCTTTATTTTTTTACCAATTAACTAGTCATTAAAAAAATTTTTTTAAAGAAAGAGAAAAGGAAAAAGGGAAAGGAAAGCCAGTGAAGTAGAGAAGATAATCCTTTGGGTTGAAAGAAACCCAACAAAGTACAAAATAATCCCAATTGTCATTACAGAACAAAAATATTTTATGTAAATTATGTGGTTGGATAAGATTGATGTTGTACAAAATCTGGGGGAGTAATGAGTGTGTGAGATTTCAGGCACTGTCATGTTGAATGGGATGAGGAGAAAGAAATTATATTCTGCTCTAATTATATCAAACTGTATTAGTTTATACTGAAACAATAATTTCAGTGCTTTGACAGAGCAATATTTTGATCTGTCTATGAAATTTTATCTATTAGTTATAACTGAAAAAACTAGATTTGGGTTACCAAAATTTAAACAGAGTTTGAAGTAGAATTTCATTAGAAATAGAAAAGATTAGAAACTAGAATAGTTCCTGTGAATAATTTTGAGACATCAGTCTACTTAGTAGATGGAAGAGAATTGGTTGATAACTTCTACTTACGAAAACTTGTTTTGTGATTTGAGGTTATGCATTTATTTATGTATTTTTATGCCTATATATCTATCAATAAAACCATGAGCTGATGAATACCACATCCAGAAAAAGCTCTAGGTAACTTTATTAATAAAATTGATATCAATTGAAAGTATACCATTAATAATCAGAACATATGATTTACCAACAATATAAATAATAGTTACCTTTACAAATGCAACAATTTTCAAGGAGATTGTTGCTAAATATAAGGAGTTCATTACAAAGTCCATTAGATTCCACCAATCATGGATGTAATCCTGAAGTCCGCCATCCCACATCTGTTTAATTTCTCCCCATATGAAACCTGCAATTATAGAAAGATTCATTATTAGTATGATTTCAAAAGAACCACTATAAAAGCAATATACAATTTAACAATTATAGATCTTGAAGATGCAAGAGACCACATTGTTACACTAGAGGCAACATCTATTTTTATAGGTAATAATATTGAGTCCCAGCTGTATTTTAAGGGTTTCAGATACGAAGCTAATTCTAGAAGATGTTGTTAGGGCAGCCTCATTTTCTTTAATCTATTTGATATATTCATAAGGATACATAGTTTTTGAATTATACTGTAACTCCTTTTTAACTATATATATATTTCTTAGAAAATAACATTTTCTTAAAAGCAAATATCTTGACATGCATTTTTCTCCTAAGTCAAAATGACTCAAAGATCATGAAAAGCAGTGTATCTAGCAATCAAAACTGGTTTCAGGCAATGAGTGGAGCACCTTGTGTTTCTTTAAGCAATTAGTGCTTTCAGAGACCTGACTTTAGTCTTGAGAAATAATGGTTATACCATTTGTGATATTTCATTAAAGACTTTATATGTAGCAATAGCTTTAAAGCTATATCCAGAAAAAAGTATATATTTTTACATTTTTAATAGGAAATGATTTATTTTCAAATTCTATGAAGAACTTATAAAATATCTGTATAGATTATTATTTTCATGATCCTATTAAAATTTTATAATTCCATATTTACAGCCTAATGAGACAGATACAAAAATATCTAGATTTGATAAATATTAAAAGGGTGACTATGATGTCATAACTACGTTAACACAAGCAAACAATGAAACTTCTTGAAGATAATAGACTGAGACATAAAACATAGAGTTGAAGATCTGCTGAGGATGTAGAAAGTTGGAAAAGTATCATCCCTACACTGACTCAAGAAAAAGTCAAAGTAACTATAAAAATTATAACTTTCCAAGCATGCATCAGGGAGATGAGATGAGAAATCAAGGAATCTAAACTTTAAATATAAGCATGTTCCTCTAAAGGAACCATGCTGTGAACCTTGGTTCACCTGTGGCAGAGTACACAAGGAAGAGACACTGGCACCAATCAAGAAACTAGGCTGTGAGGTAGCAGGAGCAACTAGAATCCCTGGGAGCCACAGTTACAAGGAAAATTTTTACCCTCTTGCATGCTCTTCTTCATGGACCCTATCCACAGCTCAAGAGAAATATTATCATTCAAGCCTGGGGGAGAAAAGAGGGTGCTTCTGTGGGAGAAGCAGAGTCCTATCCGGGCTCCTCTCCCATAAGCAGCAAAACTTTAGCCTTGTGGAAGAGACAGAAAGCACTCCTGGGGCTCACGTTTACAGCAATACCATTAGAGCAGGGACAGAAAAGTCTCTCCTGTGCATAAGCTGCAATGTTTGACTGCCATGAAAAGGAAGGCATAGCTCATGGGGAAATCTCCATCCCTAGCACTCAGATATAGGCCTGCCTGAGTCTGACCCTGGATGAGGACATCAGAGAGTTTTCCTGCCCTCCATCACTAGGCCAACAAACACCAGGTAACAATCAGAAGCTGACAATCCCTGGAGGAAGGGCCTCTGAGGCATAGGTGTACAGGGAAGGTCAAAAGCTGTGGGTCAAGGAGGAACACTGAGAATAATCTTCTTTTTCATCCCAGGCTGAGGTGCCTGATGCACTGAAACTGAGTGTAGCAACAACAAACCCACACCCAACTCAGCTCCTGACTGAATTGCCTCCAACCTCTACACTAACACAGAAGAGAAGAGGCATGTACATTTTCAGGCATAAAGGCTGTGTACTTCTGTTGTTAGTCTTCTGCATAGGTGGAATGAATAACTTTGCAAAACACACATACACATTAGTACCCACACACACCAAACCATGCTGCATCATATTCAAACCATCAAAAACAAAAGATAAAGAAAAAATATTGAAAGCAGCCAAGAAAAAAGAAAAAAAGACATGGAAGAAAGGTAAGACTGACAGCAAACTTCTGGTATAAAAATATACAAGACAATGAAGTAATGTCTTTAAAGTGCTGAAAGAAAAAAATAAAAGTTAACCCAGAATTCTATATAGAGCACAAATAGCTCTAATAAATACTTACAAAAGGATTTTTCTTCAATCAATCAAAATCTGAGACAATTTATTGCTGTCAGATCCACACTATAAGACACACTAAAAGGATATTTTTAAGGCAGAAGGTGTATAATATTGGATAGAAAGTTACATTTATTTTTAAAAAGGAAGATTTATGTCCAGAAATGTGTGTACATATGTATATATAATAAAAAATATATATTTATTTTTATTAAAATATCTTCTAACATATATTTACTGCCTAAGTAAAAACAGTAGCAATGTATTGTAGTTTTTAACATATGTAAAAGTGAAATGCATAATGATATTAGCACAGAAGATGAGAGAGGGGAATTACAAGCCTGCCATCCATCATTAGGTTCTTACACTACACGTAAAGTAGAATAATATTTTTTGAAGTTAGAATGTAATAAATTAATATTAATATTTTATTATATTCTAACTTCAAAAAATATTATTCTTTTAAATGTTTTTAAATATATGAATAGAGAGCCATAAATGTAAACAGTAAATGTTATACAAATATTTAATTCAATAACAGGCAAAAAGAAAAAAATGCAATGAAGAACAGATGGAATAAATAGGAAAGAACAGTAGCAATGGGAGAAGATTTCCAGTTTACCCATATCATAATTATACTGAATCAAATGTATGATCTAAACACACTAATGAAAATACAGAGACAATCATACAGGAAAAAAGCACTAAAATGATAATTAAAAGAAAGCTCCTGTGACTACATTAATATAAAAGTAGATGTGTTTCAGAAGAAGTAATGTTACTAGGTATATAGAGGAATATAACATAAAGATAGAAAGGCCAATTTGCTGAGAAGATATAAAAATTCTATATCTGCTTATAGTTAACAAAATAACCCTACAATACAAGATGCCATAACTATTAAAACTGAAATTAAAAACAAAGAAAAGTACAACTATAATTGGAGGTTTCAGCATTCCTCTCTCTGTAGCCAACAGAACCAGCAGACAGAAATTTAGTAATGATATAGAAGACCTGAACAACACTATCAACAATATGACAACAGCAGAATACACATTTCTTTCATGTGCACAGGGAACATTCACCAAGATAGACCATAGTTTGGGCTGGAAAACAAACCTTAACACATTCATATTAGTTTAAATTACTTTTTTTTTATGACAACAACACAAATAAACAACTAATCAGTAATTAAATGTATCTAGAAAATCCCCAAATATTTTTCAATTAGATAATATAGTTGCATTATCTTCCAGCTCAAATAGGAATTTATGAGAATAGTTAAAAAATATTTTGAAATGACAGAAAATGAAGATACAACCGAACACTCTCTGTGAGGCATCTAGAGCAGTGCTTACAGGAAATGTATAGCTTTAAATGCTTTATTAAAAAAGAATAAGGGGTTCAAGTCAGCGATTTCACCTTCAATTAAGACACTATAAAAAGAGGAGCAAGTTTAAACCAAAACAAGCAGAAAGAAGAAAATAACAAAGATAACAAAAAACAATAACATCTGAAACATAAAATGAAAGAAAAATCAATGAAAACAAAATGTAATTTTTGAAGTGTTTAATAAAATTGATAAAACCCTAGCCAGAATGATTAACAAAAAAAGATTATATGTGATCAATATCAGAAATTAAAGAAGAAACATCAATACAGATCTTACAGACATTGTAAGAAAAATTAGCAGCTAGAATGAATAACTGGATGGTCATACATTTTACAACTTAAATAAGTTTTTTTCCCTGAGACATAAACTTCCAAACTCACTCAAGAGGACATAAAGCCACCTGAATAGTCCTACATTTATTAAAGAAAATGAATTTACAGTTAATATCCTTCCAACAACAACAACAAAAATTCAGGTCTAGTTGATTGCATGGTGTGTTCAACCAAACATTTCAAGAAAAAATAACACCAGTGCTAATCAAACTCTTACAAAGATACAAGAGTAAGAAACATTTAAGAGGTAAGTATTACCCTGATAAATAGTCAGACAAAACTCTTTAAAACTACACACCAATAGCACTTACGAATATGCACAAAAATCCTCAATAAATAGTAGTGAATAAAATTTAGCAATATATGAAAAAAATAACAAATCATGACCAAGTAATGTTTTTTTCCAAAGAATGAAAAGTTGTTTCAATATTTAAAGTGGATCAGTGTAATTTATCCCATCAACAGATTTTTTAAAAAAATGTGATCATTTCAATATATGTAGTATAAGCATTTGACAAAATTTAACATCCATTCATGATAAAAACTTTCAGTAAAGTATAAATAAAAGGGAAATTTCTCAATTTGATAAAGGACATTTATAAAAATTTATAACTACTTGTTCTGTAAAGGACCAGAGCACAAATAATGTAGGCTTTGTAATTAATAAATGGGCTTGATTGTGTTCCAGTGAAACTATTTTAAAAAACTGGCAAACAATCTGATATCAGGACCATAGTTTGCTGCCTCCTGTGGTGGTGATTACATGACTGTATGTCTTTGTGAACATTTTATATCTCTGCACTCAGCTCCAAAGAGTTACTATTATAACTTAATTTGAATGTAGCAAAAATTATGAAATTGATATTGAGAAAGGAATATGGGAATACTTAAAAATAATTAAAAATATTATTTTAATACATTGATTACAGATGATATATGAGTAATTATACATTTCTTTTACATTTTCTATATGTTTGAAAATTTTCAAAATAAAAAGTTAGAAGAAATAAAAGCATAGTAGATATGATATTCTATCATTAATTAGTGAAAATTAACAGTGACTATTTAAAATTATCAATAAAATTTTGTTTTTACATTTTGTTATATTCAAATTTATAACTCATATGAGAGCTGATTTCAGATGAATTAACTATAGTGTATTTTTTTAAGTTGGCTGTAGAGAACTGTTTTATTCTAAATTTGGTATTTATATCCTAGTTTCCCCTTTTAGTCTTCTTTCATAATTAAATCTCTATTGAGAGGTCAGATAGAATTGCGACATAATTGGGAAATAATATTTACTACCTCTGTATTGGAGAAGGGAGTTTATCAGAACTGAATAAGATATGATGCCTGCACTGGATTTTAGAGCTAGTAGGAAACATAGAATTTAAAATATCCAATGACAAAGAACGCATCCAACACATTTTTTTCCACACCTAAGGCGCTTCCTCCTACTTACCTGGCTACAAACAGAATTTAATGGACAGTCACAGCCTGCATGAGAAAACTAAGGCCCAAAGAAGCAGTGTAAAGTGTAATGTGATGCCACTAGTTAATGAAGAAACCAGGACTGGATCAGAATCTCCTAAATGCAGTATACTTGGACAACATTTTCTTATTCTTGAGAATTTACAATGTTGCTTATTTGTTTTGTCTTGTTTGACACTGCCAGTTCCCAGATATTAGATATGTGCATGGAATTGTTGATTTAACAAATGCATTTCAAGTTAATTTTTCACCAAAAGACACAGTGATAAGAGCTAGTCCACGTTAGGTGAGCAAGAGGCCAAGCTCAACTCAACTATCAATCAGCTTTAGAATCTTAGCTTAGCCTCTCTAGGTTTCAGTTCACTTCAAAAAACAGAGGTTTGGATTACATGACTTTTACAAAGTATGATTTTATCCTAACTGCATACGTTGCATACATTGCCAAAGATTGCTTCTTCCTGTTAGGATTGTGACAATGTACTAAAAGCAGTCATTGCAATCGCTGCCATGAGAGATGAAAAACTGTACAAGGGGACACAGATTTGCTCTAGTCCGCCCTATAAAGCAGAAATTGGATCATTGATAAGAAAAGTATAGAAAGACAGCTTCTGGTCAAATGTAAGGAAGAATATTCTGGCAATTAGAGTGACTCTAAAATTGGAATGTATGACCCTGAGACACAGAGATTCCAATCCAGATCCTGTCTTTAAGCGAGAAATTCTAGCAGTGAGTGGAGACTGATCTATGTCATCTCTAAAGTTCATTCCAACTTAATGAATTTGTGATTCAGTTGCTTTCGAATTTGTATGCATCATGAAATAAAATACATTTTAAAGCACTTGCTAACCAGGGCATTTATATTTCATTATGTTTTACAGATAAACTTCATTATCTTTATACCTACTAAACTGGAAAGTCAAATGTGATTATTAGCAGTCACCAAAATAGCTAAATTCAAATATTTTGTGGGTATTTATGTAGAGGAAGAAAGGCACAGAGTTATGTGCTTCAGAGGACAGAATGAAGGCTTGGGAAGGAGGAATAAAGAAGTTACTCAGTACAAGTCAACATTTTACCTCAACTTCCTTCATAGCCGAGCAGACTCTGTTCTCATTTGATGACTTAAAGGAGAAGAAACTTCAACTGGAAGTTTAGACTAGATAACCTCTAAGGTTTCCTAAGAAGACTAACAAACAAAACTTACAATTCTGATATATTACGGTTCATCTGGAGTTCAACGAGGAGACATTAAATCTGATTTTCTTGACCACGCAAAATCTTCACTTCTGATCTTTGAAAGGCACAATTGTGTGGGAAAAACAGAGATCCTGATACAACTGGGAACTCATGCCATCATTTTTTTAAAACTTGAGCCGGAGATAAGACTGCCAATCAACGTCTGTTGGGTAATGTGTTGGGATCTTTTTTACTTTTTTTTTTAAGTTCCAGATTGAAATATCACTTCTTACAGCTCTAGTTACCATATACCTGTTGGAGGGCTGTGGACTTCTATTTGTTATAAACATGGTAGCAAAATGACCAGTTTCATTTATTCTAGCAGCATTCACTGGATTTTTGAAGAAATAAGCCTTTAGAAAAACTAGAGGATTTTATTAACTACATGAAAAATGAATTCAGATAGTAAACCATCTATGGTAACTAAAAAGCCTGAGGAGAACGAAGATTAAGAGAGTTTCTGTCACAAAATGTTTGTCCTGTTCTCACAATGGGAACATTTCAAAATTACTCTTTGCTGTTTATAAACAGATGACATGATTTCTCAGAGTCCTGGTGGAGGCCTAATTACAAGCATTGATGTCAGGACTGTGGGGACCAACAAAGGAAAGATCACAGAGCAAATGAGTCAGAGAACTTCCTTTTAAAAATATTTGCAGATGCCCGGAAGTTTTTACTATGTTTTTATACCTTTCCCGTAACAGTTTTCACTCAGGGCTATTTGAGTATTATATCCTGAAAAGCTGGCTGTGAGGATGAGATGGGGTAGGCAATGCTCAGATGCCACATTTAACAGCACCAATTACATGTGACAAATGTGTAACTCTGCAAACAGATCTCTTGTCATGCCCCTTCTCACTGTCAGTACTTACATGGATAGTAAACAACCCAAAACAAAAAGCAAGTCACCTTTTCACCTATGGCAACCTCCAGGGGTCTGTTATGAAGCTCCACACCTGTCAGGGACCTGGCTTTGGAAGTCTCTTCATAGAACACAGAGCTTTATGCTGTGGTATCAAATCAATGAAGATAAAAGAACACAAAAAATTCCTCCCTACTGGAGTTATGTATTGTTTTGTTTTTGGATTTTAAAATCAGGGAATAGAAAAGTAGTCTCTCGTCAAAACTCTGGTTCTGTTCAAAGAGAAATTTAAAGGAGTTCTTTTATTCATTAGAGACCCACTTTTTCTGGGACCCCTAAGAGGCATTCAGTTAAGGGGCAGCTCCTGTTCTCAGCAGTAGGCTTAAAACTCAAACAAAGATGAATACTAGGACCCCAAGTATCCACTTTCTGAAAAGAACTTACAGAAAATTGTAGCCAAACTTTTCCTTCCAAGGTCTACTGGGAGGCATCAGAACCATATCTGTTCCCAACTACCTAGCCCTCCACTTCCATGATCTATAACAGAGGTAGACCTGGGAAGACATGGCAAGAGAGCCATGAGGTCAGGGAGTGCAGGGGTTTTGTTTTGTTTTCGTCGTTGTTACTTTTTGGAGACAGAGTCTCACCCTGTTTCCCAGGCTGCAGTGTAGTGGTGCATCATAGCTCACTGCATCTTCAAACTCCTGAGCTCAAGCAATGCTCCCACCTCAGCCTCCCAGGTAGAGTAGCAAGGACTGGAGACACATGTTACCAAGCCCAGCTATCTTTTTTTTTCTGGTAGAAAAGAAATCTTGCTATGTTGGCCAGGCTGGTATTGAACTCCTGGTATCAAACAATTCTCCCACCATGGCCTCCGAAAGTGCTTGGATTACAGATGTCACCAGCTGGCCAAGACAGTGCAGTTTTTGTGCTAAAAGGGAATACCAGAAAGAGAGGTAAGGATGTTTCCTCACCAATATTACTGCCTCCCTAAGTCAAGTAAGGGAGACTCCAAGAAAATCCCTCATAAATTCTGGGAATTTCTACCAGGAGATACCACTACCTCACCCCTGCTGGGGCATCTGGTTGGGCATCTGGTTTGCTCATCTCCCCCTGGGTCCAGCTCATCATAGAAAATAGAAAGACAGTGGAGTTTGGCAATAGGGTAGCCAAGGGCAGTCTGACCTTCTGTCTTTTAAGGTGGTAAGGTTCCATGATGCTGCTGTGAAGTTAGTGCATATTACAAGAAATGGTTGGGTGGGAGCCTTCTTGCCATGACTCAAGAGGGATTTGTTAAGGTTCCAGGACCGCATTAGGGACTGACTGCTGATTACAGGAGTGGAAGGACTGGAAGATGCCTGGCAGAGTTCAATCAGTGACTCAGAGAACTATGGAGTGTAGAGGCACAACTGGGTCCTCAAAGAACAGCCATGCACCCCTCAGAAGAGTCAGCATCACACAGGTAGCTCAGTAATAGCCAGACAGGCAGGACAACCAACCAAGAAAGAGCTCTGACCAGAGTGTCCGATAGGTCAGGACATTTAACTTCTGCCATCACTCATCTTCCCTAAAGCAACAGGAATGAGGAAACATCAAGTGTCTGTGTCCCACCTTGCATTCCAGTGTTGGAGTTAAAGGATGTGCAAGAGATGGACAATTCCAGATCCTTCAAGCCATGGGTCAGGCCTTTATTGGGAAGAAAAGACCTTTAAGCTGATTATAAAATTTGAGTTTTAAACTGAACATAGCTTACTTTTAAATAACTTGAAATTTCAGAAAATTTATGATAACTGATAGTGGTATCATTTGGAAACAAGGAAACCATATTTGATATAAGGTGGCCAAGGAGAGTGACAGAAAGAAGTGAAACCATTTCATGTTTAGATTCAAATATGTTGAGGCTCCTTAATAAAACCATCATATGAGTATGAAATTTGACTTCCAGAATTGTTTCTCAGTCTTTAGTGTTTAAAATACTTCTGGAATTTCTAAATCAGTCAACCATACTCTGAATTTGTCATAAGAATCTACAGTAATTATAATTTTAGTCAGCAGACCATACTTCACACAACACTGACATCAAGAGACAGTGAATGCTAAATATTCTTAGTTGGAAGACATCTAAAAATGCTTAAACCACTATGGGTTTTGACACCATTATTTTAACATTTTGAGAAAAAAAACTAGGAATATATAATTAAGGAAGTACACATTTTTAAGTTTACCAGGAAAGGATGCCATGTTAGTTTCAGAGTCAGAGTGAAGTGTAGAACTTTAGAATTCCAGATCATCTGATAGCTTCTGACCTAAAAATAGTTACTTAAAAATCAAGTGAGATATATTATCAGTACAGAAGCATTCTTTTTATAGGATTCTAATTTAATTTAAAAATTTCCATGAACCCAAGAAATAAAATGCTTATGTAGATAGGAAGACAATGAATAAATATTTCTCCAGTTCCTGGTTTGTTACCTTTTCAATAAGCAGCAGTTGTTGCCCAATATATAGTTTTGAGTAAGTGAATATTAACTTTTCACTATGAAAATTACTACCTTCCACTTAATAAAAGCTTCTTAACATTTTTAAAATAAATATGCACAAAGGAAATACATTTATTTCTTTAGATTTTCCTGAGTACCCCCCCCACACACACACATTTTAAATACTAATAATGACCTTGAAGCAAATAAATTTAACTCTAGGACACAGCAACTAATACATGGAAATCAAAAAAGGAAACATCTCTAGATCATATCAAAGGACTTATTCTTTCTTTCTCAGAATGGATTGCTTCTTTTAGTGCTAGAAAGCCGCACATAATAAGTTTTAGATTAGAAACAAGGCAGTGATGATACTGGTGGTGATGTGAGGGTGGTGGTAGTGATGCTTCGTATGTTAGTAAACATAATATTCAATAGTAAATCATATCAAATATGCATCGTAAAGAGCACTTTGCCTTTAATGAAGCAGAAACCATGGTCCATTCAGATTTCACCTGTGTAAAAATCTAAGCCAGCAAATAGAAGTGAAGAAGTCCTAAGTATGAAGACATGTTCTGAGCTGTTTTTGCCTTTTTAAATTCTGCCTCTCACACTTTTGGGTCAGTGTCTCATAAGGCATAAAGAATCTAGCTCTGGACTTACACTGACTGGAATTTGAATCTATCACTTGTTAGCTCTTTGATCCCTTGATCCCTGCAAGGAATCTAAATTCTCTAAGCCTGTTTCCTCTCTGTGAAATGAAACATTAACATCATTTATATGATTAAATGAAGCAGAATTGTTGTTAAGTTCAAACAAAAGAATGCATTTAAATTACTCAGCACAGAGCCTAACTTTTTAGTTTCTACTATAATTACCTTGATTACTGCTACTACTATTGTTACTCTGTGCTAGTGAAGACTAATTCAATAATCTCTAGTTTTTTTACTTTGACCCTTTGTTTTTTGGTAACTACTGCTTTTTTCCTGTCTTCTCCCTCTTCCCTTGAACCCTCTAAACCACGTTTTCAAATATTCTCTGAAGGCCTGTAAATTTCAGCTTTGGTGTATCAAATTGATGCTGCATTGTCATGGCCTAAAGAGAGTTCATTCCTCTCCAATAAAGAGAAATGTGTTCAGCATTAGTAGGAGCACACACAGTAACTGAAATCTTCATAAATATTTCATTGTTTGAGATGTTACTGTGTTAGTCTTTATAATTCCATGAAGATGATGTTAAAATATTTTTCCCACAGATGAATAGTAAAATTAGGATCATATATCACATTGTACTGATTATCTGATTTCCTCAAAAATTAAAATATCCATTTTAAATTAATAAATGGATATTCTGCAGCTTGTGTTTGAGGGTCTGTGTGTATCTGAACCTAGTTTGAGGAGATTATTGAGCACCATGCCAAAGGAAGAACTGGGGAAAGCGATAGGTTTATTTCTTATAATTTCTTAATATTGTTTGGGGCTGCTTGTGGGGATGGGAAATTCAGCAGTGAGGCTGAAAATATGAAACCATACGATCTTAAAGACTTTAGACAAAAGATGAAAAAATGGTCACAGGATTCACAGGAAAAGAAGAATTATATATATACACATATATACGCATATATATATGCGTATATATGTACATATATGTACCCTGTACTGATTATACATATATGTGTAAAAACCGTAACTGGTTATACATATATGTGTATATATATTAAATATATGTTAAATATAAATGTATTAAATTTCTCATACTCTATTCATTTAATATTCTCAGCATAATTTATTAAAAATATATATACACACACATATATATCCATACATAGTATTATTTGACTCTATGAATATTTATCTAGATGAAAATGTGATCATCAACTTTTCATTCTACATCTTCAATTTGGCAGGCCTTATTGAAATGTTCAGACTTGTTAATATCAACCTTTTAAAACATAAAAATGTAAAATAAATTATGGAAATGAGAAACCAATCTTGTTTAAAAAGTTGCTAAATAAAGTATGTGTTATAGGCAAGATGTATAATCTGGATATTATGAGCAATTCTTACTTTATGCCTAGGAATTCAATAAAAGCTATTTTTACCAGAGCTTAGACCTCCTCCTATGTTACATCTTTTCCTCAGTTCACCCTTCTCATCAAGCTCAGTGTGCATAGATTTACATATTATTTAATTGTGGCATAATCTTGGGCATGCTCACAGTGTCATGTCATTTCAGCAGCCATTTTGTTTTCTCATGAGAACAAGGTATTTCCTGCTATATTCATATGATTGCCTTCATTAAAGTTCTACTTCTTCTATGAAAAGCATTATCCATTTTACAATTTCTTTTACTAAGCTGATTACATAAGTATACATGTGGAAATTTTACACATATCCATACTTTTTGGTGCAAAGGTGTAAGTTATGAAACAAAATATTCTGAGGGAAAATTCAAACTGGGTTTCAGGAGGCCTGACAATTGGCATTCAAAAGTTTTTTTGTTTTTCCCATATCTTACTACATATTATCTCCAGAAACATATGACCTGTCTTTGAGATTAAACTCTTGCTATAATTAGATGAATTATCTTAATGCACATTATACATATAACATGCTTTAGTTTGCATGTAAATTTTTTATAAAAATAAATTTCTTATATTCTATTCATTTCATATTCCCAGTATAATATATTAATAATCAAATCCTGAATAAGTTAAAAGCCTCAAAATCTTGGAAAAGAAGAACTTAAAAGTACCCAAGTCTCTGATCTTCCAGCCTCGGGCTCTTTCTAATCCGTCATTCAGGCTTTCCAGTGAAACTTTCTCTCCAGACACCTGCAAAGTGTAGCTCTCTTATCAGACCCATATGAATGCCTGATCAAACAACTGTTTTACTTTTTACTCTAGTTTAAGTGGGTAATTTGACAGTCTTAGAAAGATATTGGTGTCTATCTATATGGAATTTACTCATCTATTGAGAGTTCTAGCAGAATTATCCATGATTAGTTTTCTCCATTAGTTACTGTATCACAATGATCAGCATGATAAGTTTGGACCCTGTAAAGCTTTTTGACTTTCTTTCTTATATAGTAAAGTTCATCCTGACAGCAAATATGTGCAAGAAGATCTCTTGAGGCTGTTTGATGAGAGAAAGGAAAGGTCGACAACCTTCAATACAAGCAAGTCTGAAGTAAAAATAATTCTAAAAGCTTTGTTGGGTGGTGAGTTCCAACTTATCACTGACACCATGGCAGAGGGAGAGAAGAGCCATTATGAACTGCTTTCTAAAGATATGAAACACAATAGATTTAAATAGTCAACAATGTTGAACTTCAACAAGAAAGATACTGAAATAACATAGAAACCTTATTCTGCCACTGTACTGAAACACAAGATAACTGGTTCTATGAGGCTGAATACAGTTCTTATTGCTGAAACACTTCAAGGTATATAAAATAACAGAAATTCCCAAGCAAAACCATACTTCTTAAGAAGAAACTGGCTTGAAAGATTAGGCTTTAAAGTTAGAGAACTTTCCTACCTAGATAAACGTGAACATTTATGATATAAATACATAAAACAAATAAGTCAAAAGTGTTTTGCTAGGATAAACAAATGAGAGGTATTAAAGTGAGCATTTCTCATACATCAAAGTATTATGAGTGTGAGGAAGATCTTTTGAAAATGGAAGAAAAGTAAATTTAGTACTAATGAAAAAGAATTATTTTGTACAAGTAGCTCACAGAGGTGATGTGGTATGAAAATCTAAGTCAGTTCAAGAAGACTTAAGAGTTCCAGTCTACTACTGGGACAATTAATATGATGGGGGACACACTTATAGGCCACATGATTTTTATAAGTCATTCAATCTTGATGTTATAAATCTAGAACCTTACAAACAATGAACTTTGAAATGTTCTGCTAAGGGACTCATGGCCACTTACTTTATCAGACAGCGGGACAGGGCAAGAGAATATAAAGGATTCATTAATCTAGCAATCAAATCAGACCATGCTTTCTTAATATATATCGCACTTTTGGTAAAAGAATAAAGCATTCTTACCCTGATGTCTTTAGCCTGGCTCTCCCCCTCAGCACCATCCCTTCCCAAAAAAGATCAATTTTCTCTGCCTTAATAATGGTAGCTTAGCAGACAGGATGATGGGATTCAGGGGGACTTTAGATGTCATTTACTCTAAATCTTTCATTTTGTACACAAAGATACTGAAAATCCCGAAAGCTTGTGACCACCCATAATTTAATAGTCTCCTAGTGGTAGAACCTGGGCCTTTTGCAGAACAGCCGAACAGCATAGCACACACCCCTTATAATCATGGATCTAGCAAGGCACTGAGAACTCAGTCTCAGATGCGAGGCACTCACAATTCACCGGACTTTGGTGAACAACGTAACTGACAGATTTCTTTGATATATAAACATTTTTTCCTCATGCCTGTTACATAAGCAAGATGATTATTTGCATGTAAGTTTTTTTAATTCTAGGAAATCTCTTTTCATTCTATAATTCTTAGTAAAGTTAACTCCCTACAGTCAGGAAATGTTGAGAAAATGTTGCCTATAGCAGATATTTTTTTCTCAGCTGGAATTATCATGCTCACAATTCGATCTATACTTCATTTAATCATTTAGCTGTGGTTGGGTGTAGTTTCTTCCAGTCAACATTCATGGACTAGTCTGTTAGAAGCTTGGTATATAGCAGGCAGCCAATGACTGTTTTCACTGGGCAAGCTATTAGAAGTTGTGACCTCCTATTTTTTAAATATTATTTACCATTTTATGACATTATATCACAAATCTATCTGTTTATTATCCATTTATTCCAGTGAAGTTTAAGCCTCATTAGCAGAAGGGCTCTTTGTTGCTTTACTTTTGTATCACTGTCACCCTTCACTGTGCATTCTGCCTGGAAAGTACTTGACACATTTTCATTGGTGGTATCAAGGAAAAATTAGGAATACTCTATCTGCTTACATTTTATTGTATCTATAGTATTTTTCAAAATGAAATGTTCTGCATTTTATTTGAGACACTAGAATTTTTAGACATTTAATATAACTAATCCATAATGGAAAATGTAATGTCCTAAATTCTTCTGTAAGAATTGTTCCAAATACATTTTCTAAGAAGAAAACTCCCTTAAAAACATTCTTAATGAGATATATTTAATTTACATGAAACAGGCAGGGTTATTTTATCCTTAATATCAACTGCAATGTCATAATTATTTTATTCCAAAGGACACTTAGGACACTTACAGATTATGTGAGCCTTTTTTTTTTTTTTTTTTTTTTGAGAGAGTCTTACTTTGTTGCCCAGGCTGGAGTGCAGTGGCACAATCTTGGTTCACTGCAACCTCTGCCTCTCAAGTTCAAGCTATTCTCCTGCCTCAGCATCTCAGGAAGCTGGGATTACAGGTTATGGCCACCATGTTCAGCTAATTTTTATATGTTCAGTAGAGACAGGTACTACTCGAACTCCTGATCTCAAGCGATCCACCTGCTTTGGCCTACCAAAGACTGCTGGATTACAGGCATGAGCCACTCTGACCTGCCCAGCCTGAGCCTTTTTTCCAATTTAAACACGATCATATTTTATGCACTTCAGATTAATGAGAACCTACTCTACTTTAAAGTTTACCTGAGGATTTGGTTTAGTTATGTATGTAAAACATCAAATCTTGCCCCTATTAACTTTTCTTATTGACAATACTTAAACTATAGTTTTTATAATTCTTAAAACTGAAAACCTGATCTATCTCAAATATATCTCAAATAGGCTGTCTTTTTTTCTGCCTCGATGTCATTTTAGTCTCTTCAGCAGTTTTGAGAGTTAGCCCAAACTGATGCTCTGAGATTTTGGATCATGAAATTTGTCACATATTTTCTGATAACCAAATGATGAGATGGATATGACAGCAGAGGTTTAAAATGATGAGCTAAATTAAGAAAATGTGATTTCTCAGCAAACCGTAGTATGATAGAGCAGAGGATAATTAAAATGTAAATTTTAGCCATGGCTATAATGACAAGCAGAAAGGAAAACAAGGTTTTCACTGTCTACTTTAACGTTTTCTTCTTTACAGTGATTGGCTTCAGACCCAACTTTTATGACAAAAACAGAAAGACTGGAGGATGTCCTATTATTTAATTTCCTATTATTTTAAATTAATATAGATTTCAAAGATGAATTTGAATGGATTGATTTTTTTAAAAGGTTTCAGTTACTTTATGTATAGAATCACTAATTCTTCAGAGTAATTTGTATGCGCTTTTAGAAGACTTATCTATTAGGAATATTAGAATGATTATTTACATAGGATCAATGTGATAGTTGAAAAGTTTTAATAGACAAACAAACAAAAAACCCAAAGGGTCATTCGTGGAATATAAAGTCCTTAAAATCTGTATTTCTAAAACTTAAGGTTGCATTTCTTAAGTTGCATCTGTAAGCAGGTCCACTGCAGCCTGTAAAATGGTTGTTTGGCTTTGGGGGTTAGGTTCCTGGAGCTACAATAGTCAGAACCTGTTCTAAACATTCCTAGGTCCCAAACATTAATGAATATTTTCTGAGCAGCAAGATTCCATGGCAGTAACATGTTTTTATTATATTTTCTATAGTAACACATTTACCCAGGACCCACGGTAATATCATCCACTCGACGATGGTTGGTGGTGGACCTTGCCTGTTCAAGTCTGACCTGTCGATGTGCTGAGAGGCAAGCAGCAGCAGGAACAAAAAAGTCAAATAGGAGGCTGTGTGGCAGATAAACTTGATAAATGGCTTTCTGATGAACAGTCCAAGTGGGCTTTTGGGAGCTATCAGGTAGCACACAGAGAAGACTGGAAAAAGAAGTCCTATTATGAAACATGTCACCATCTTCACTGCCCAGTGTCTTCTCCTCCAGCCTGGAAACTCATCATACCAGCGAGATGCCAGCAGTTGTTGACAATTGGGCTGGGCAACAAACTAAACAGAAGAGAAAGGAAAAAGAAAAGTAAGTCACAGTGACATGGAATGGCTTCAATTTGTCAGTAAGAATACAATTGTGATCTTTGAAGACAGAAGTTCTGTTTCACATAATTTTACATTTAAACAATCAAAAGGCTTTAAGTAAATAAAGCCAATGTATTGAATACTTATTTTACCCAAGGCACAGTGTTACATGCTTAGTGAGACACAACTTAAGTCAAAATACTATGGCTGCACTTGAGGAAGCAAAAATAGAACTGGGGAATAGGAATATGCAAAAGATACACTGATAAGTGAACAAAGCAGTTAACAAAGATATGCACCTATATACACACATATAAGAATATAGGAATATGGCTTTTTTTGTATATGGTGGTTATTTCTTGGTTACAACATTATACTTAATTTTTATTTTTATATTTCTGTGTACTTTTAATAGTTTTCTATAATAAATATTTATTACTTTCATCATCAGGGAAAGCAAACAGTCTTTTCTTTATGGGGTACAAGCTAAATATACTGTTAATTGGGTTGAGGCAATATGAAAAACAGATGAAAGAATATAATATTCACCAGAATGTTAATCATCATAGCTTAATTCGGTATAAACAATGCAAACACCTTACCTAAGAATACCTAATTACCTTATATGAAACATTTCACAGACATGAGATCATTCTATCCTGACAACATCTTTGAGATGTAGCATGGACATGACTTACTGTATGTTAGGGAGGTTACATATCTAGCAAATTATGAGATGTTTGACTATCTGGTCCAGGATTTTTTTTTCTCAGTATTTCTTTATTTTTTTTCTTAGCATTTCTTTTTTTTTCTCAGTATTTCTCAGACTTTTATTCTCAACCTTTCCCATTAGGATTGACAGTTAAGCAATATATGAATTAAGAGAAAATTTTATCTTTCAAATGTAACATTCCAAGAATGCTTCCACTTGGGCATATTTGTATAAGCAGAAAGAGAAGATGAAGGCAATCCATGGCAAGATACCATGGGAGAACAAGAGCATAACTTGGTGAGAAAGTGTACAGTGGGATTAAAAGATGCCCCATGGTCAGTTCTGATTGAAGTAGGAGTGTAAGTTCCTTGGAAAAGACTTGGGAAAGTTCTGTTGGCATCATGAAATAGGCTTACTCTATAAGCAGACTTAGTGCTTGTTCCTTTCACAGGACTCCCCACCCAACTCCACATTTCCCATTTTTCTTCTTTAGTTCTATGCTATATGGCTCTCCTTTAGGCAAGACTTTTTCTTTTCTCTTTTCTGATAGTCAGCAAGCAAGCAATCTCTGGATATGCAGAAAGGATGCTTTGTTTGGGGGATGAAGAAAGAGATAGGGTGACATTCAAAGAGTAATTTAACAGTTGAGGTGTTCAATCATTTGGATTAGATGAACAATGGTTTCTCATGCAACTGTTTCTCTTCATCTTGTCTTGTATATCTACTCATCAATGTATACAGTGGGCAAATAAACATGCAAACAAACTGAATTAAGTTTATAATAATGGGTTCAGTAAATACAGATAAAACCAAATAAAATAGCATGGCTTTAAGGCTGGAGTAGGGAGGGCTCTCTTCATTATCTTGTATGCCACTCGTTTAAGGAAATTTTAGGCTCCATAAACAGTCAAGCTAAATTTTATTCCAGACAAAGCCAGGTATTTGAGTTTTATTTTTCCCCATATAATCCCTTTCATCAGCATTTGATAAAGAAATCAGTTTACCATCTTCTTTTTTTAAATTCCCCATGGAATAAAATATTTTTTAATAGTACTAGACTTTAGGACAGCTGAAAAGTCTTGATAAAAGAGAGTTAAGAAAACCTATGGAAAATGCAAGATATAACAAGCAGGTGCCATCATCTTATCAGTATTCACACACTGAGAAAACACTATAATGGACTAAGTAACTCATTCTGTACACGCAGAAAGATTAAAAGAAAGGTATGTACTTTGTTCACTACAGTCTAAGCAAAGTCTCGGATTCAAACTCTGTCCTTCCTGGTCAAAATCTCACTACAGCATGGAGCACCTGAGGACAATCACACAAAGAACTTTCTTAGGAGATTTTAAGGTTTGTTTGAATTAATATTTCTGCTACTGAACACACACATATATACTCTGTAAAATTACCTAAAAGAAGCAAAGAATTTAATCCTTATAGAACACCAAGTGCTAGGTTAGCTATAATTTTTTATTTATGTTTTTTCTTAAAAGTACTTTTTCTTTCTTTAGTTACTGAAAGTAAATACCTGTGCTTAGTAAATGAACAGTGTACCCAATTTTACGTTAAACAGAGACACAGGGAGGTTTTTGCAGAAATGAAAAATAGGGAGGGGACTAAGAAGAGCAGGAGTGAGTGTGTAAAAAACAAGAGGTTCCCCAAATGGGGATGTTATTTGGCTATGTGTTTGCTCCAATCGTGTGATTGAAATAACCCAAAAAGTATCCTGAGAATCATTACAAAATTCACATATTCTCAGGATAATTTCATGTCTCCTTTCTAACAAACATGCTCTTTACTTGTCTACACCAGCAGTTCCTAAATTGTATCCCAGTAATTAATAGATTTTCCATGCAAAAATGGGTTCAGTGGTTAAATCAGTTATCAAATTAAGGATTGAAATAAGTAAAATTTTGTATTACAGTATTTTTCAGTCTTTAATTGCTAACATAGATTAAATCAGTTTGATTATCTCTTAACTCTTAATCCCTCCCTCCCTTCTTCCCACACTTCTTCCCTTCTATTCTTCCTTCCTTCCTCCCACCCTCCCTCCCTTCCTCTCTGTGTCTTTTTCTCTCTGTCTGACTCCCTCTCTGTTTACCTGGATTACTTGGAGTAAAGTTCAGCTTTACTCCAACCTCCTCTGAAGGATACCCTTAGAGAGGGGCCACCTGTTTCTTGGACAGTGGCCAGCACTTCATTCCAGCAATGCCCTCTCTGGTTGGACCATCACATTGCCTGGAGCGTGCTGGGAGCCTACAGCTCCCGCCTCCTCTACTCCATCTTTCTACAGCACCATGAGTCATAGGAGGAACTACCGTTTTCTGCACCATTCCAGGACTGGGAGAAGCGAGGTTTGTTTTTAGACACAATTCATTACAGCCCCTTCTTTCTCTAGAGTTGTTGGCCAATTCCAGCACAACTCCTGCCATCCCATTAAAATTCATATTAAAACACTAAAACTTTCAAATTCACATTTGTGCTATGCACTTATAAAAGACGCTGGGAAAACAATTTTAAAGACTTCCCATCTCTCTCTTTCAATAACCTTTAAAAAGTTAGAAAAGTCTGATCTCATTATTATTTATAGAATCACTGAGTCATGGGATTCCAAATATTGACGACACTGTGAAAACTATTGAATCTAATCTCATTTTTACAAACAGAATAAGAGAGATCCAGTATCAATGATTTAAAAGTAACTACTCAAAATATGAAAATTCCAAACCATAATGGCAACAAAGGATGAAAAAAAGGAGGATAAAGCTGGAAAGTATATAAAAACGGAACAAAACCAAATAAACAAGAAATTTCACTATTTTGTATTAGTTGGTTTTCACACCACTGATAAAGACATACCTGAAACTGGGCAATTTACAGAAGAGGTTTAATGGACTCACAGTTCTATATGACTGGGGGAGCCTCACAATCATGGTGGTAGGTAGGAGGCATGTCTCATATGAACAGACAAGAGAAGAGAGTTGTGCAGGGAAACTCTCCTTTTTATAACCATCAGATCTCATGAGACTTATTTACTATCATGAGAAGATAATGGGAAAGATCTGCCCCCATGATTCAATTATCTCCCACCAGGTCCCTCCCACAACATGTGGGAATTATGGGAGCTACAATTCAAGATGAGATTTGGGTGAGGACACAGCCAAACCATATCAACTATCTAGGAAAGTGAACTAAAATATTAATTGTATATCAACAAAGTAAACAGAAAATCATTTAAAATATATAAAACAAATAAATCAAATAAAACTGTGAAACAGATTTACTTAGTATTTGTTCTTTCTTCATTTTTTCAGTTTTCCAACATATTTTTCTGGTTAATAAAATTGTATCCAAAGTTTCGACTGCAGTCATTCTCTATAGGAGGAAAATCCAAAGTCCGGGACAACCATCCTGGCTACTTTATCTATCTCGACTGTGTCAGAGAGTCACATGAGAGTCTCAATTGACTGCCAGCTGATTATAAAGAGAGTTGAAACTTTGGGTTGACTGTATCATAGTGATTTACATAAGGGCAATGTACGTCCTTTCCTCTAAAAGGACCACAAATTCATACATATATCAGTGTGCTTTGGGTATTACTGTTTATTCTTTAGCAATTCAAAAATAATCTGTATTGGGGAGAGTTATTTCCTCTGCCCAGAAATGCTTTTCAAAAACTCATTTTATAATGTTGATAGCAGGGTCTAAGGATTATTTACAGGCAGAAGACCTTCGGGGAATTAATTTTGTTTATAGCTGAAAAATCATTTTTTTTCTAATCTTTTACTTCATCCCCTAATTCCATCATGGCTACCAATGGCTTTTAAATGTCTCTGTCTCTCCCTGCTTCCTGGTGATACCTTTGGTCATTTTCCTCATTAAACAATTTTTCTGGTCCCTCTGAGTATATTCATATCACATGATTAATCAGACCCCCCTACGTCACTAATCAAAACATTATTTTCATCTGCCTTTCCAGGACAGGTGAAACGTTAATTAAGCCAATAGCATTCAGCATCATCTGCGAGTCAGACATTGGCTAGATAAGTGCGGGGAATGCCACGATCTGTAAGAACCACATAAATTTGTCTTCTGGGAACTCAAAATACATTGGGACTAATTATGTAACTGAATAATTTTATACAGAGTATTATATAACTTGTTAAAAAAGAGATATAGGGTATATAAGAGTATGTCCAACATGAAATAAACTGAAAAGTTAAGAAAGGAAGTGGAATTGGTTAGTTAAGCCTGAAATAACAGATAGATTTCCGCAGTCACAACTTCACAAATGAATGTGTTTTATGTTAGATTAAAAGAATTTCATGTTAAAAACATGGGGATAGAGATAAGTATGCTCAGATGAGAAATCACTTATGCTAGAAGGTTATAACCAATTGTAGAGATACTAAAGATGAAATGTGAAGGAAAACTGTGGCCATATTTTGGGATATAGATGAAAGTGTTTGTTGAGGATATGCTTGAGTCTAAATTGCTGCAACTCAAATTGCGGGCTGAGGCCAGTAACATTGAAATCAACAGGAAGGCTGTTAGAGATGGAGACTATCAGGCCCCACTTCAAATCTGCTGAATAAAAATCTGCATAGCATGATTCCTATGAATGTTAAAACTTAATAAACACTGGCTTAAAGGATTTGATGTCTCATAAAATTACCTATAGCCCCATTGTATCTGATAAACATTCAAAGAGTAGTTTTAATTCGGTGTAAATATATATTCCAATGTCTATAAAGTAAGCAATATACAGCTGATGCTGAAACCCTGGGAATGTCTTTGTGTGTATATGTGTATGTATGTGAATGTGCATGAGTTATTGAGTGATAGGGGTGAGCCATACAGTGGTAGTTCTCAAAATTGAGCAAGCAGCAGGATCACCTAGAAGTTGATAAAACATATGAGCCCCCCGTCTGATTCAGTAGGTACAAGGTAAGGCCCTAAACTCTGCATTTCTGTCAAATTCTCAAGGTGACTCCAAGACCAACTTTTAATAATCACTGCCTTACAGGAAGATTTTTGAATAATGTGGGATTGTCTTCTAGTTTTTCTTTCTTTTTTTTTGACCAAATTTTTTTTATTATACTTTAAGTTCTGAAGCACGTGTGCAGATCTTGCAGGATTGTTGCATAGGTACACACATGCCATGGTGGTTTGCTGACTCCATCCCCCTGTCACCTACATCAGGCATTTCTTCCAGTGTTTTCCCTCCCCAACCTCCCCACCCCTGCTAAACCTCCTCTAGCCCCCCAGCCCCCAAAAGAACCCAGTGTGTGATGTTCCTCTCCCTGTGTCCATGTGTTCTCATTGTTCAACACCTACCTATGAGTGAGAACATGCGGTGTTTGGTTTTCTGTTCTTGCGTCAGTTTGCTGAGAATGATGGTTTCCAGATTCATCCATGTCCCTACAAAGGACATGAACTCATCTTTTTTTTATGGCTGCATAGTATTCCATGATGTATATGTGCCACATTTTCTTTGTCCAGTCTATCATTGATGGGCATTTGGGTTGGTTCCAGGTCTTTGCTATTGTAAATAGGGCCGAAATTAACATATGTGTGCTTGCTAATGTTTTCTGTTTTCCTATTTTTTGCTTTTCTCACTTAAATTCAACCTTCTTATTAAGGTTATCAACAAGCAAATTTGACTCAGTAAAGATGCGTTTAAAGGAATCACATAGAAGTCCCACATCAAGCACATACTCTATGGTGTAGTTTAGTATAATATCTAATTACAGGAATAAACACAAAAATATCAACAATAATCCCCATCAAATCACAGAACTCTTGTGCAGGTGGAAAAACCAAAGACAATGCAATGGCAGGCAGAGGACGATAGCTGATGAATTCACCATTAAGATGGATGCCAGTAGGAGACTTAAACAGGTATTAGACAGACTGGGATTCAGTGGACATGAGCAACATGAGTAGGTGATGAAGATCCTGGACAGAAAAGGAACAAAATACCTAAGTTTCTCACAGATATTTAGCCTATGTACCACCATATGCCTTCATCATGACTCTAAAGACATATGGAAAATCTATTTTCCTTTGTATTGTGTATTTGGATATTGCAGGGATTAAGAGCACATAAGCATTAGAAAAATCCCATTGGTATTTGAATCTTGGATCTGCTGGTTCCTGACTATGTGAGTGTTAACAAGTTATTAAATTTTTGTTGTGCCTTTTTCCCTATTTGTAAAATGGGGATAGTAGAAATACTTATCTCAGGGTTATTGAAAAATTAAATGAATATGAAACGTATGAGTTCCTAGGTCATAGTATATGTTCAATAAATATTAGATATCACCATTACTGCATATACACGTTTACACACACAAGGATATATGTATATACACATATGTCCATATACATATGCAATCACTTATAGATGTACATACACAATTATATAATACGTATTCACTTTCAGCATAATAGTAATAATTAAAAGATTTATGCAAGGAAATTACATTCAGAAGATAATAATAAATTGAGATTTTTCAGCCTTGTTAAAAGGAAAAAAATCAATAAAGATTTAATCAAATCTGAGAATACATTGGCTAGAAAGCTTGAGAATAATCAACAAGACTAATTGATAAACTTCAGGGTCTATTCTTTGCAGATTCTCTTGGCCAACAAGTGCCCCGGCTCTGTCAATTTCAAAAATCTCCTACCCAGTCATAAAATCACTTAAGTGTTTTCTTAAATATATATGTTAAATTCAGATTTGCAGATCAGGATTCAAGAAGAGCTAAATGCGCATTACTGGGGCACCACATGTGATGTCACATAACCAGGAGGGAAGACAATAACTAAATTTCATAGGATGATAATGTTGGTGAGACAGAGGCAGATTAAATTTCTTAAAGCATTCCTGAGACTAAATTCAAAATTGGTTTGGCAACTGATCTAAGATGATGAGTGGGCAGTAATGGAAAGCTGAAAATGACAAAGGCAAAGGAAATAAAGCATGTGTGTGTGGGTGATGAACCCAAGACTGAACTTAGCAAACAAAACAGCAAGCAAACAAAATCCAATTTAGGTGATAGGAAGGTCGAGTCAATAAATAATGTTTGTTCTTTGAAAATCACAAAGGGTAGCAATTTCATATAAAGTCTGCCTCTATTCACCAATACCTTTCTCAGAGCACATATACATTGTTCCAAACTATTATGGAAAATAGATGAAAAAATGCTAGTTATTTTTGGTAGCTACCTAGATGCTTTCTTAAAAAATGAATAGAGGTGTGGAGGCAGAAAATTATACAGTATTGAAGAAATCCAGCATTTGACCTTTGAATCATGTAGGTGAGTAATAGATGAGAATGGTGGATGGAAAGCAGTGAGGAAGGCTCAGATCCTGGCCTTCCCTGAATAGGCTGGTTCTCCAGTCTCTAATGAGCCACTGACATTTTCCACACAGAGGAGTGGCATGTTCAGAAAGGGTGTTTCACTTTTAATCAAAGTCTCCTGGAGAGACTCCTATTGAAGACTGAGCCCTGCTCTACTATCTTCCAGTAGGGCAAGAATTCAGAAAGGAAAAAAGAGACAGATGGGAATGAATGTTAGTTGTTCTTATGAAATAAAATTATTGTAAGCACTCTGCCTTTCCCTTCTCTATTCCTTTTAACATATTATCAAGACTTGCTGTTTTAGAGAAAATTAAATTGTTCAAGACCTTATAAAATAGGAAACTCATTTCGTATCTTCTTTCCAGAATCAAAGGTTGTTATCACAGAATGGGGTTGTTTCTCTACCCATCTAATTTATGCATATCAATAATATAAGTGAAGGGTTATTTTGCTTCAAATGTGTTAGGTCCTATAAGCAGAATTTTTAATCGGTAGCCTTAGGGTCAAGAATAAGATCACTTCCTTTTATGCTCCCTAATCTCTTTTCTGTCCTCCTGACAAAAGCTCTGCAGACTATCTTGACTGACAAATTTTCTGGGCTTAAAAAAATAATAATAATACTCAGTTTTTAATGATCTGTTAATTGAGGCTGGAATGAAATTAGTCTATTATAGACAGAGAAAAAGTTACATGTTTTGGAAACAGCAGAGGCCACACAGTCACTGACCTCTCAGCTTGTGCTATCTGCTCCAACCTGTATGGCAACAGAGGGGTAACTGCACAAAAACAACACATAAAAGAGCCAAAAAAGAGAAAGAGAGCCAAAAAGAGTTATAGTTCCCTATAACTCTGCCACTCTTTGATATCACTTTCACAAAGCAGACAGGAATAACGAGTAAAGTATCTGTTGAATGGAAATTATTCTTTGGTGTCATTTTATTTTTTATTCTTTATTGGTTCATCTAATCATCACTGATTCCGGCTGATCAAACATTTGGGGTGTTCCTCCCTGGCTGCACCATCTATCTCTCCAGCTCCTCTGCCAGCTCTTTCATCTAGGTCCTTTATTTTTTACAAGGATTATTGAATAATGAGCTTTCATTCTTTTTTTAAACAGCCAAAGTTATGTTCCTAAAAATGAGGCATGTATCATTTCCTCTCCCTCATTGTCATTTCCAGCATTTCCACTTGCCACATGTGCAAGCGTTGCTTGTTCCCATCCTGGTCTCTGTGGCCTTCAAGCTAGCTTCCTGAGAAAATGCACGTCCAAGTAAGTAAGGATAAATCACGAGGTAGGGTAAAGGATGACCTGAAAATAAGGAACAAACTACTGTACATGAAGAAAGTAGTCACTGAAAACTTACACCTATAATCATCAATAGTTCAAAGGAACTCAACCTGCAACCCCAAGAATCTGCATATGGATAAGGAGTTCACTGATTATTTTCTGACCCAAGGTACTGCTATTTTTGTGGATATTGAAATGTTTTATATATAAACTCTATGTCCATACGGTATCTGAGATTTTATTAAATTTTATTTGTTCATTGTGATGGTTCCTAAGGTCTGTTATAACAAAGTACCATAAATTAGGTGGCTTAAAACAACATAATATTTTTTCTCCCAGTTCTGAAATGTGAATTCCAAAACCAGAGTGTTGGCAGTGCCAGGCTTTCTCTGAGATTCTGGGTAGAATCTCTCCTTGCCTTTAGCAACCTTCTGGTAAATGACTCTGAATTCAAGCCATTCCTTGGCTTGATGCAGTGTCATTCCAATCTCTGCCTCTGCCATCACATGGCATTCTTTCTATATGTCTCATTTCACATCATCTTTTCTCTTTTTATAAGATAACCAGTCATATTGGAGTAAGAGTCTGTCCCACTCCAGAATGACCTCATCTTCAGTAATTTCTTGTGCAATTATCTATTTCCAAATAAAGTCACGCTCTGAGGCAGGTACCTGGGGTTTGGACATTAGCATACCTTTTTGCCAGATACAATTTAAAGCATAACATCCATAGTAACTTATTTTCTAGTAGTTGTCTAGTATTTAGTTTTTGACTCTATAGTTTACAACAAATTGATGTTTCAAATGCTCCAAATATATTTCAAGTACATAAATAATTTTAAAACCTAGATAACTTTGTTTTTAACACCATTTTATTAAATATGATTGTTAGTCCAAATTACGTTCTGGAAACATTGAAGAAATATTACAGTGGTGAACTGGGGCCTTAGATCCCTGTCTTCCAAACTATTCGTTTTCCTCTACCTCTTGAATAATGTCACAAGGATTGATAATAAATGGCAATAAATAAAAGAAATAAGGAAGAGAAAAGTATCAATAACATTGCGAAATGAGAGGACCCTACACATAGGCAGTCAGCTATATATATAAAAGGCAATTTTAAAAGGTCTGTAAAAAGTCATATATCTAAAACCATCTCCCATATCAGTCTTCTGTTACAATTAAATCTTCCTAAGAGCTTTCTGAAGACTTGTATATTTTAACTAGAATAAAACATTACATTGCTTAGACAAAAGAGGAATTAAGCAACTAGTACAGAATTGTCATCTTGTAAAGGTAGGGCTTTTATGCAACGGAATGAAAAAAATTGAAGGCTGGAAAAAAGAAGGGTCATAAAGCTTTGATGTAGTCCAGTACTGTAACCTTAGTAAAGAATTCCAAGGATACAGAAGAAATATATGTATAAGGATTATCTGAGAGAAAACATTTGGTAGGTGGTAGTTGTATGTACTTGGACTCTCCAATACAAGGAAAACTGTGACTAGTATAGTTGTGCTTGGTTTCATCACGTTCCTAAGGTTAAATTATCCACATATCTCTTCTTTCGGAAAATTGTCACTTGAAAGCCACACAGATACATAAAATTCAGCAAGTTCACAATTTAATTAACATTTTGGACCATAGCACTGTTTACCCATCTGTGTACATTGTGTTGATAAGTGGCACAACATTTAACATCTAAACAGATGAAACATGAACTCTTCTCTATCCACTCATAGCATAAGACTCAGAGAGCTCCTGCCATTAAAAAGAAAAAAAACAAAAACACTGTATTATGTAACTTAACTTCTCCCCAACCAAGTATAATTATCCAAATATAACAATGAGGAAACAAAAAACCTCAAATACAAAATGGGGACCAAAATCTGAAGAGACAGCATCAAAAGATATATGGATGGCAAATAAACACATGAAAAGATGCTCAACATCCACTGGACATTAGGGAAATGCAAATCAAAGTCACAATGTGGTATCACTGCATACGTATTAGAATGTCTAAAACTAAAAAAAACAACTAATCAAAACATGTTGATACATATTTGCTGACACTTAAACACTCATATACTGAACAACAAAATATAAATAGTGAGCCTTTTAAAAAAAAGTTTACAGTTTTGTTTGCTTTGTTTTTAAATGAAATATACATCTACCAATGATGCTGCCATTCTTATTTTTGGCATTTATCCAAAAGAAAATAGAGTATATGTACATACAAAGACTTGATTACAAATATCATAGGAGCTTTTTTGTAATAGACTCAAACTGGAACAACCCAAATATCTACCAACCCATGAATGGATAGGCATAATATGGTATATTCATATAATAGAGGATTAGTCAGCAATGAAAAGGAATGAGCTATTATACTGATATACACACATGGTTGAATATTTAAAAAATTATGCAGAATGAAAGAAGCCAATGGAGAAATAGGACATGAACTGTATAATTCCATTTATATAAACTCTAGAAAATGAACGGGGGAATGGAGAGGGTGCAGGGAAGAATTATAAAAGAGCAGAAGGTAACCTGTGGTGGTGATGGATATGTTCTCTATTTTAATTTGGTTATGTTTTCACAGGTATATACATTTTACTAAAACTTACCAAGTATTCACTGTGAATATGTGAAGTTAATTGTATGTCAATTTTACTTCAATAAAGTTGTTATAAAATAAGTCTGGCTGGGCATGGTGGCTCCCGCCTGTAATCCCAGCACTTTGGGAGGCCAAGGCAGGCAGGTCACTTGAGGTCAGGAGTTCGAGACCAGCCTGGCCAACATGGTGAGACCCCATCTCTACTAAAAATACAAAAATTAGCCAGAAATAGCTTGAACCTGGGAGGCAGAGGTTGTAGTGAGCTGAGATCATGCCACTGCACTCCAGCCTGTGCAACAGAGCAAGACTCTGTCTCAAAAATAAATAAATAAATAAATAAATAAAACAAGTCTGTTCCTATTTTGCTGGTATGACAAGCACACTGAGGATTAATCAACCTCCAATCTGTTGCCAATATTACCAAGTCAGCCTCTTAACTTTCTCTTGTATTCATCTCCTTATTTTATCTCAATACTCCCCATTGGTTATCATGTAATATCATCATAACGAAACATCAGATGCACGGAAGTTTAAATTAGTACAGTCATTATGGAAAATAGTATGGAGGGTCCTAAAAAATAAAAATAGAACTACCATATGGTCCAGCAATCCCACTACTGGGCATATATCTGTAAGAAATGAAATCATTGTGTCCAAGAGATATCTGCACTTCTGTGTTTTTTGCAGCACTATTCACAATAATCAAGATATGAAATCAACCTAAGTGTCTATCAATGTGTCAAAGGATAAAGAAACTGTGATATAGATACACACTAGATTATTAAGCCTTATGAAAAGAAGGAATTTCTGTCATTCGAGACAACATGGATGAAACTGAAGGACATTATGTTAAGTGAAATAAGCCAGATACAGAAATACAATTATAGCATGATCTCACTAATATTTGGAATCTTAAAAGTGTGAATTCACAGATACAGAGAGAATAATGATTACCAGGGGTGGGATGGTGTGGGCAGGGTTGGGGAAGATGTTGGTTAAAGGGTGCAACATTTCAGTTAGATAAGAATAAGTTTAAGAGATTTGTTGTATAATGTGGTGACTATAGTTAATAACAGTGTATTATAGTCTTGAAGATCACTGAGAGTATATTTTAAGTGTTATCACCACAAAAAAAATAAGGATATGAGGTAATGCATATGTTAATTAGCTTAATTTAGCCATTCCACAATGTATGCATATTTCAAAATATCATATTGTAAACCATAAATATATGCAGTTTTTATTTAATTAATAAAAGAAATAAATCTCTTTTACAAAAAGAAAATGATATGCATGACTCTAGGCCTAACTCAAATCAGCCTTTGCGTTCCTCTCCTCCTAACCCACGCACCGTTCTGCTGAGATGGTGGGCCTTCCAGCATGCATATTTACCTGTATCTTTCTCATTTAAAACTATGAACTATTTCACAGTCCCCAGGAAAGAGCAACAGATAGCTCCTTTACCACACCCTCTTGGCCTTCCCTTAGCCCTGCATGGTTACACTTCAGGCATACAAACCACTCAAAGTTCTTTAACCATGCCTGGGCCTTTCTTACTGTTACAGGTTTGTGTACAATATACTGTTGCATTGGCCTGGAATTGTCCATCTCCTGACTTTTCATAATGAGTTCCTACTGGTCTTTCAACTCAGCTTCACATTCCCCTCGTTACTTCCAGAGTCAATTGTTCTAAGTACTGTTTTTGCACCTTAAACATACATTTACAATTGCACCTATCACCTATATCTCCAGCATTATATTCAGGCATTATAATGAGACGTTTGAAGAAGGTCTGCAACTTTTTTTTTTTTAATCGTACAACACAGGAAGCTTTATTCATCCACTGCTGCTCCAAAGAGAGGCCGGGAGGGTCACTCACTTTAATATGGTGTCATCTTGGGCTTCTGCCAATTCTTTGGTAATCCGTTTCAGTTCATCCTGCTTCTTCTTCTCCTCTGCCGCTATCCTCCCCTCCTCTTCTGCCCGAGGTTTTAGGTAACTGTAGTGCATGGCTCCGTAGGCCATGTCGAGGAACAAGAAGGAGTAGCGGCTGAGCTTGATGAACGGAGAGACCTCCACAGGCGGCACCATTTTGTCCCTGACCTTCGCACCGGAAGCACAACCTGCAGACCGGGGAGGCTGCCGCACAAGCCCGCAAAGCAGTTGAGGCAAAGGCAGAGCTGGGCGGACGCATGCGCTGTTAGCCGCGACAGAGCGGAGGCGGGAAGGTCTGTCACTTTTAATCACTTCATCCCTAGCAATAGTGTCTGGCACTGAGATGTTAGTGACTATTTATTCAACTGAATTAACTGCTGAACATAGCAAAAGGCTTATGGGTCTATTTAGTCAGGCATTAACTGCTCACGTAAGTTCCACAGAAAACCCTGGTTGAAGTCAGTAACCTCAACAATAAGAAGGACGCTTTATATTCTTGTGCCTATTTCTATGTTACACATATAATTAGCTTCTTCTACCTCTCCTTAACATAATGTGAAATAGTCCAGGCAGCTTCCCAGGAGATCCACTGTGTTGCTTGAGGGTAGGGTAAGAAGTTTGCCTCAGTCCAGGTTAGAAGTCAGTGCTTAGAAACTATTAAAAATGGAGTTTTTCTTGGAAAGTACATCTTTACAAGTAGCAGAAAGTCAGAGTATTTTAAATAGTTGTCAAGGAAATACATTTCAGAGTTACGTGTTTTTATTCTATAGGAATTGATAAAAGAAGGGAACGACCCGGAAGTGGCAAATCTGGTCTTCCATATTCTTCAACCCTCTTGATACTGTTTAAAAGATAATAATGATATTTTCCCTCACCTTACTTTCCTTGTGTAAACAAACATATGCATGTCTAATGAAAAAAATGTGGTTTCTAAAAAAGGACAAGCCAGTATTAAAGAATCTGTCCTTGAATATAATTCTATTAATGATAGCTAAACATTGGGAAGAAATATCAACATTTGACTTATGCAGGAATATATTGATGTTAAAAATACACATATAACAGCTATTTTTTTATAACTCTTAGCCTCTGTAGAGTATTATTCAATACTCACATAAAATTTGAAACACTTCAAAAGTAGATTCAAAGTTTTATTCTCTTATGCTGCCATGAACATATATCATAGAACATATATGAATAGAATAAAGTATCTTGTACGTTTTGAGTAGAAAATCTCAATACTCAGTATCACTCTGTTCCAAGAAGTAAATATATCCTCAGACTCCATTTCACTAAGTTATAAGCTTCTGTAATACAATCTGTTTGTAATGTAGGGACTCTCTAAAAGGCTTTCAATAATTATCTTTAAATATGACAGTCACAAGACATGAGTGGGTGTTTAGTAGTTAGTTATGAACATACGATCTGATTACAAAATCCAAGACAAATTCTAAAACAAGCCTCTTATATAGAAAAAGTTCAGTTTTATAAGCTTCCGATGTCAGTACCAATATCCATTCCAACTCCTTCCTACCACCACCATGACTACCACAGTATGATTCAGTCAGCCCTATAGACAGACAGTAATCCAGTGACTCTTAATTCTCTTGCTATTCTTGGATACGCAAAATTTCATATCTACTTTCCTTGCAGTGGAACCAAGACTATGCTTCTAGAACTCCTTATATTAGCGAGGAATGGTGTGACTAGGAGATGAAAGGATTCATACAAAATTACAGCCAACTGATTCATCTTACTCTTTTATTTTCACTTAAGAACTGATAAAAGGCAGTGAATGCCAGAGATTTAGGTCCCAAAACTGAAGGATTTGTGCCTGTTCACCTTGGACATCTTCTTGGATGTCTTTGATCTGAGTCTCCTAATCCGTACTGACTAGGGGAGGAGGAAAAATTAACAGTCCTCATGTCCTCCAGCTTCAAGGCCAACAGTCTTTTTGTCCTAAAATACAGATTGTATTTCTTAGTTCGAACAGAAAAGAGACCTCCGTACTTGATAGTAAATAGAATTAAAATCTTAGCAATAATAAATTTAATCCTAATTAAACAAAATGCCTCTTTTCTTTTTGTACCAAGACTTTCAGTGGAAATAAAAGCTGTAAGGAGATTTAAAAATACTCAAGAATTTCTTGCTAAGTTCTTCTCTAGTGCTGGAAAGTCCATTTGATAGCAAGCAGAACCTATCTGCTTCATATCATCTAGACATATTATTGCCAAATGTGAGTAACTAACCACCAAACTTTACAGTGCGATTTTTGGTGTATCATACATATGCTAAATATAGTCAAAATATTTACTTATATTTCTGTCAGGATAAATTTACTTTACTGAAAACATTGTTGAAAGCGGAAAACAGTGTGACCATTTTTTCCTTTCCTAATTTCGGTAAGACTATGATATGTATTCCGGACATTTCTGTAGGCACCTATTTCCCTGATCTCAGAGGAATTCAAAAGTCACAATAGGGAATGTTTTCATTTCTACCCTTAGAATTTAAGAACAGTGAGCAATGGCCTAAAGTTATTTATATATGTATATATTCTAAAATGTTATATATATATATGTAACTATATACATAATTTAAGTTAAACATCTTAATTTCCAGTAAATCATGTATTCCATTAGTTGAAAGTAAAAAAGTGAAAGTTCCAAAAAGTGGCAAAGGTACTTCCTTTTTCTTTCTCCATATACATACACAACATCTAACTAATCTCTACCTTCTCAGCAGGTTAAAGATGGGTTTCTCATTTAGAAAGGACTAGAGGATCCCTTATGACATACTTTCCTGTGATTTACATATTCTCGTTATTTTATTTTTATCACAATAATCTTCTGTCATATCTGTACCAGTTATAGGTCTTCCCAGAGAAAGAATGCCCACCTCTAACAGAAGCTAAGTAGAAGACAGAGTTTTCCACCCAAGGAGAGTGTAGAGGCAGAAAAACACTGGGTATGAACTTGAGGAGTTACATTTAAGGCAGTTCCTCACTAAATCACTGCAGTATTAGCCTTAAAAAATAGTATTTAAAGATTGAGAATTTTTTTGAGTTGAGGAATGGGAACACTTACTCATTAAGAGCTAGTGATAACTTCTGGTACTAAATGTTGTCAGCATTCAGATTTCTGTTCTATACCCAGATTTTAAGAAAATCCAAAACATCATAAGAAACTGTCATTCACATTGGAAGGATATTAACCAAGCATAAAATATATCGTTGTAATAGTGAAAAGTATAGAATTAATATTTAACAATAACAGTACTGACAATCAACAATTGTAGAACTACTAATTTAACAGAAAGGGCACAATTTTGTATTTCAAACAAATAGGGAATGATAAACGTTATTCTCTTTCATCACTCACCTTTCCTCCTGCATGCACACATTCAAAACTCCAGTAGTCCCTTGTCCCCAACACTTTCCCTTCCTTATTTAACCAGTCCAATCACCACTCTGCCCTCTTCTCTGTCCAGTGGCTCTCATTCTGAACAAGACTTCCTGAAACACCCTTCACAGTGATGGGTTTTCTTTATATGTGCATGTATCATGAGATCGACCACATTATATAACATCATAGCTATTTACATATTTATTTGTAAACTCGCATACCAATTTGATATTATTTATCTCTGCATCTAAAATTCCATTCAGAATTTCTGGCCCAAGGAATATTTTTGAGAAATTTTTAAAGAATAAATGAATAAATATATGACTAGTGACATGAGAGAAATTTTACCTACTGCTATCAAAATTGTGCCTATGTTATTTTATGGCTTTAAGACTGCTACATACCATGGAAGGAGAGGCTCTGTCTATACATAGGGCGGATGACAAAGTAAAACAAAACAAATATAAAACAAAAAAACATAAGCAATAAAATATTCTTTGCCAAAGAAGTCAAAGATATAAAGCACATTATATAATATTACTGGTTTTAATAGTCTATCTGAAGCATTAGGAAGAATACTATTTTCTCAGCAAATAAACATGACCGTGAAATACAGAAAAAAAAAACAAACCTATTTGCTTTAATTCTGTTCCAAGTTAATTATTGCTTTCTAACTTTTTTTTTTTGGCCGTCAAAATAGTGTTTATTTCACTTTGCTTCTGCCCTGTGCTCTAGTGCCTCCTCTCTGGGGCGGCGTGTGGGGCTCACTCTCTATCTGACCACGGGCTGGGGGTGTCGGATAGGTTGGGGGACCGGGAACCGAGGAAGGCAGTGAGAGCTGGACAAACAGTCGGAAAATGCACCGCGGCCCACAGCGGTGGCGGACCACGCGCGCCCCTCCGCTGGGGAGGCGCCGTCGGGACGGCTGAGCCGCAGGGTGCCGGGCGTGCCCGCTCACAGGCGGTCCATCCGGAAGGTGTACTCGGTGGCTGGGTCGGCCAGAACCATGCCGGGGTCGTTGAGCATGTGCAGTTCGTCGAGGGTCAGGGGGTCGATCTTGAGTTCATCCAGGGGAAACTGGCTGTCGGTGTCGAAGCTGACGTCGCCGACCCCGGCCAGAGAGCTGGTCAGTTCTTTAGAGAGGCTGGCGGGGGGGACTCTCCTGTCACTGAGGATGATGTTGGGGATGCCGCTGTGGCTGGCGCAGCCCAGCTGCTGTGGGTCCGGTAGGCTCCCGTGGCTGCCCGTGAGGCCCATCATGGCCGCCTGCGAGTAGTTGAGCGTGGAGCCGGGGCTGTACAGGCTGCTGGAGCTGATGGCGTTCTCCATCATGTTGAACTGCTCCAGCTGAGTGGTGGGCGACGCCTGCTGACGCCGGGTGGGCGGTGCTGCGGAGTGGACCCAGGTGTGTTCATCCCGTGGCCGGCTCAGCCGATGCCCAGGTGCGTCAGGTTGGCCGCGAAGTTGCCGGTGCTGCTGGAGCTGCTCAGCGCGGGGAAGGTGGGCTCCTCGGGGTCCAGCGGGGTCGGGAGCGGGGAGGGGAAGTGGATGTTGGTCATGTCGGGCAGGGAGCCCCAGTGTTGTGGGTGGCGGGGATCAGGGCTGTAGTGTTTTCCTGGTCGGCGGATGGGAAGATGATTCCGGGGACCTCACAGGACTTGGGCGTGGACCCGGTCTTCTTGGTAACCCACGCTTGCTTGGAAAGGTTTTTGTCTGCCTTTGATGTGGTCTCTTCCACTCCTGCGACTGTTAACAGTAAGACTCTTTTCTGGTGCACGTCCTGGGACCCACTGGTAAAGGATTCTGGCTGTGTGGGCGTCATTGTGCTCTGGTGCAGGGCGGAGTCAGAATTGGTCCTTCTCCAGCTAGTGTCAGCGGGTGGCGAGAGGTACATGGTGCCGTAGGGGCAGCTGTCGGCCTGTCATCCGTGTTTGTCAGACTTCACCTCTCTTGGTTTATGTAAACATTAAGAGATTAATCAATGATCCCCGGCTTAAGCATAAGGCTTGAAGTAGCAACAATCCTTATTGGATTGTCAGACTTCACCTCTTTTGGTTTATGTAAACATTAAGAGATTAATCAATAATCCTCGGCTTAAGCATAAGGCTTGAAGTAGCAACAAAATAAATATTGGCTGTGCCAGTGTTTTAATAGGCAGAGTATGAAGAATAAAGTAAACTGAGAAATGCACAAAACTTTATTTATTTATTTTTGGTTTCTAGTCCTTCGTTTTAAAAAGAATTGTTTAAATTTTTTAGATTTTGAGAGGGTGTTACTACCTCCACCACATAGAAAAAGTACTTGATGAAATTATCTCATTTCTATTTATTTTTCAACTATGGTTGAATACATTTTATAACTTCGGTACGGAAATTATTGGTTTCACATCAAAGAGAAAGATGCAGCTTAGAAATATCAATATAAAGTATCACATGATTGTTTCCTAGCAAAATACGTTACTACATGCATACTTTCTAATTCCAAACACATTATATGTTCCTTATTCTGTTGAAAAACTGTTAGCTGATGACTGCTCTTGTTTATGGGTCTTGAATCTGTCTTGTCTCTAAGGTATAAAATCTGTATGATGAGATAACTGGCCATGGATTTTATCAGTTATAGATTTTCAATTAGGAAAGGAAAAAAAGTAAATGAAAGCAAAGATTTTTTTTAATAGGAATACTATTGCTTTTATATCAAGGAAATTGAGAAATAAGCTTCTAGGGCCTATATGATGCTGTAAAACTTGTAATTACATATTCTCTCTTATACCAGGCAAAGGTTGATTTTGTACTCTAAAATGAAATTTCATTAAAAAAATCTTCACAAAGTAACCACCAAACAAAGTATGCTGTTGTGAATATATTAATTCTTAAGTCAATGTTCTAAAAGGTCACATAGAATGTGTTTAGATAAAATAGCACTACATATCTTTTTGTTAAAATATTTGTGTTTTTATACTAGAGGTCTATTATTGCTGTCCGTTTTGAAGCTTCCTTTTGTTTGCATTGTACAAATTCACAAATAACTTTTTGGAACAGAGTGTAAAGATAATATATCCCATGAATTATTTTAACATCATATTAAGTAGATGATCATAGAAATGGTTATTTCAAATAGAACTTCTCTGCAACACTTTCTAAGGGTTTATGGTATAAGCAATGATAGTACCTTGAAAATGACCCAGCAATCCTATTATTGGGTATATACCCAAAGGATTGTAAATCGGTCTATTATAAAGACACATGCACATGTATGTTTATTGCAGCACTTTCACAATAGCAAAGACTTGAAACCAATCCAAATGCCCATCAATGATAGACTGGATAAAGAAAATGTGGCACATATACACCATGGAATACTACGCAGCCATTAAAAAAGATGAGTTCATGTGCTTTGCACAGACATGGATGAAACTGGAAACCATCATTCTCAGCAAACTGACACAAGAACAGAAAACCAAACACCGAATGTTCTCACTCATAAGTAGGTGCTGAACAATGAGAACACTGGACACAGGGAGGGGAACATCACACACTGTGGCCTGGGGGTTGGGGTGCTAGGGGAGGAATAGCAGGGGGCGGGGGGATTGGGGAGGGATAACATTAGGAGAAATACCTAATGTAGATGACAGGGCGATGGGTGCAGCAAACTACCACCATGACACGTGTGTACCTATGTAACAAAGCTGCACGATCTGCACATGTACCCCAGAACTTAAAGTGTAATAAAAAAAAAGTATGATACAAATATTGTGACAGTCAGATCTTAACTGTATTCATTGTTAAGTAATTTATTAATTAGTTATGGAATAAACCCATGATTCTAGTTTAAAGATTCCTGAATTCTGTTACATTTAAACTTTTTTTCTCCTATGTTCCTAAAATAAATGAAACACCCAAATGTGAATAAATTCAAAGTACACTTTATCTTTACCACCATTCAAGATATGTCTCTGTTAGCTATAGCAAAGATATCTAAGAAAAAAATATGGTAATCTATGAAGAGATTTAAAGTGAATAACTTCCTATATTTCTTTACATAATTTTTTACTTTAATATTTGTCTTGTTTATCTTAACCAGTAAACTATAGACATTTAATATATGAGTCTAATACAGTGCTCTCCTCCAAAATAAAATGCAAGCCATATTTGTAATTTTAAATGTTCTAATAGACACATTTCAGAATAGAAGATTGAAACAGGTTACTTTTAATAATTTTAATAATGGATTTTAACATATCTAAAATCATCTCATAGGAGATAAGCAACATAAACATTTATTAATGAGATATTCGGCATTCTTTTCCTTTCTTTTTTGTACCAAGCCTTTGAAATCTGGTGCGTATTTTTCACTTTAAGCATATTTCCATTTTGACAAACTATATTTCCAGTGCCTAACTGCTTCATGTGGCTAGTGGCTACTGTATTAAAAAAGGCAGTCCAAGTGTTGTTCAGGTCATAGATGATGGATATCTTTAGAAATTTCAAAAGAACTCTCAGGACGGTTACTGAGTACTGACTGTGGGGAACAGTAATTTTGTTGTTTCAGTGGCTGTTAGTAACAGGTCTATTCCAGAAGAGAGTGTAGTTATGTCCTTGACTGTCCATCTCTCCAAAGATTGACAAGCAGGCAGTCAACTGATGATCCCACACTGCCTTTCACTACTCCCTAATGCTACATAATACAGGGGATTTGCATTCCCTTCTCCCTCTTATATAGTCCCTTTTAAAGTGCTAAAAGAAGATTAAGTAATGCGGATATGGAAGACCTTAGAAATGGGATGTCCAGTCACAGATTTCTGTTCCAAGGACGGACTTTGGAAGCAGATAATCCTGCCTAGACAATGATACCTAGTTCCATGTATTTTTTCATTGTCACACCATCAATAAGCTCTGACTGGTGTTAATAGTTTCTATTTTGAAAAGTAGATAGGACTGAAGTAGTTCAGTTTATCAGTCAGTAACATCTCTGTATGGCATATTTTTGAATAGGAAATCTGATTACTTTCCTCCTTGCTAATATTATCTTTAAGAGCATGGGAGAATTGGTCAGTTTTTATGTGGGAGCATTTCGCTAGTGGGTTGGCTTGAGAGAGGTTCTGCCAAAGGAGCTTTGTAAAACTTAACGACCTGGAAAAAGCATGTCTACAGAAGGGTGAGAGGCTGAAATAGATGGCGGGGGCAGGGGGAGGGGCAAAAATATAGCCTACATATTAGCAAACATCTCATGTGCCTGAGATCTTAACACTGCAAATGACTTGCTTGTTATGTATTTGCATTTGTTCCTCAAAAGAGAAAGAAACGTGTGAGGTTTACTTCCAACATTGAAGATGCACATGACTGGAAAAAGTTGAATAAACAAAATGTACACATGCTCACACAAGCACCCTCTATTTCAGGCTAACCAAGATTTGTTGTTCTTAGAAAGTTAGAAGTACAAAGCACTTCAAAAATCATCAAGCATCACATTTTCATTTTTCAACGAGGAAATTGAAGACCATGGAGGTCAGATGAGTTTCCAGGGACACAAAATTAGAAGCAGAAGCAGAGTTAGCTCCTCATACATATGGTATTGATTGGGCCTTCCTGAGTGAGGGAGAGGAGCTTTGGGATGAAGTCAACGCCAAAATTATTTAAAGATTATATAACTATAATTCTAATTCAGTAATTACAGATTTTGGAAATGAGCTGTATTACTTACATGACCACATACCATTTCACATTCTTTTATATAGATAATAAAAGGCATAAAATAACTAATTCTGGTTTAATCAGCCTCTAAAGGTTGCACAAAATAAAAGCTAAACTTCCAGTTCTAAAGTACTGGCTCTTTACTTAACAGCCTTTCTTTTCTTCTAATCTTATGGAGTCCCTGGAACTGTTGTAGACAGAATCTCATTATCTGAATAACCGACATAGTCCTTTGAAGAGAGATAAGTGTTTCCACTCTCTTGTCTTCCATGTCTTAGTTGGTGTTTTGTAAAGGGAATTGAAAAAATGTCTCAGTGTTAAAAAAACTGAGGAACAAGAGTAATTTTACATAGGATCAGGTATAGTGATCTGAATATACATAACGGAAAAGAAAAGGAGAAGGTGTACTCCTACCTCCCTCAAAAAATCCGTGGATGTTTTGTTTTGTAGTTTAGTTTTTAATCTAGAGGGTTAAGTAAAGGAATCACTTATTGATCCTAAGGACTAATGAAGCAATGTTCCCTGCTATAAGAGAAGGAAGAAGAGGCCATCTTTTTGGTAAGAATCTGTGTGTTCTTTGCTTCTATTTCAACTTTTATATAGGACTTGCCTAGGTTTGTCCCTATGCATTCCCTTCCTTTATTTCACATGACTTTTCCTACATCCTCTATTTCTCTTTCTATTCTCATTACTGCCACCCAAGCTACCATCATTTTTCTTTCTTTCTTTCTTTTTTCTTTTTTTCCTTCTTTCTTTCTTTTTCTTTCTTCTTTCTTTCTGTCTCTCTCTCTCTTTCTTTCTCTTCTCTCTTTCTTTCTTTTTTCTCTCTCTCTCTTTCTCTCTTTCTTTCCTGTCTTGCTCGGTTGCCCAGGCTGGAGTGCATTGGTATGATCTCGGCTCACTGCAACCTCTGCCTCCTGGGTTGAAGTGATTCTTCTGCCTCAGCCTTCTGAGTAGTTGGGACTACAGGTGTGCGCCACCACATCCAGCTAATTTTTGTATTTTTGGTAGAGATAGGGTTTCATCATGTTGGACAGATTGGTCTCAAACTCCTGACCTCAGGTGATCCATTCACCTAGGCCTGCCAAAGCGCTGAGATTACAGGTGTGAGTCACTGTGCCAGACCTATTTCTTATCTGACACATTTCAGTTACTTGCCCCATGCTATTCTAAACACAACACCTAAACTGATCTTCTCAAAACACAAATTTAATTATGACACTTAGCGGCATAAAATCTTTTAAAAGCGTCTTTAGGCATTTAGGATAAAAACTAAAATTCTCAAAGAGGACACACTCGATGTCACCTCTGCCTACCACTCTCTAGCTCATCCACTGGCCTTGATCTCTGTGCTCCAGTCTCGCTGATTTCTGCCGTCGAAGTATCACCCACATGATGCTTCCTTTGTATACAATGCTATTTGTAAGCCCTCACACTCCTTTACTTCTTTTTTTCTCCTATTCAGTCTTCCTAGTTCAGATTCCCTCTGGCATTGTTACATTGCTCCATATTTTCTTCATAATACTTTCCAAAGACTGCACTAATACTTTAATTTGAGCCATTATTTTTTATATTAATCTCTCCCACCTGACCGCTAGTTACACAAGGGCAAGAACTCTACTTATTCACCTCAGCATTACCAGTCCCTAACAATTCCTAATACATACAGGTGCACAGTAATATTTGTTTAATGAAGAATAAATAAAGGCATGTATGCCTATATGTGTGCATAAATAAATTAATGAAAGCAATGAGATACTTATTTCACCTTTCTTAGAATAGTTAAGAGTGTTCCCAAGAATTTGCAGGAGTCTCATGGTCTAAAGAGAGCTGAAAGCACTTGTCTAGGTCCACCTTCCAGACTTGTCTACCTTTCTTATTCCTGGAATCTTAGGCTGGATATGGCTGGAAGGTATAGTATGAGCCACCGGATGCTGCTAAAGCCAAGAGCAACATGCCACTTGCAGGCCAGCCATGCATATCTCTGTGTCAACATATAGACTTGTAGGAAACCAGGGAAATCAACAAAGTAATGCATCTTTGCTTAGATTGAATGGTAGTAAATCAATAAGGGAATTTTGTGTTTTACAGAGAAAGCATGTATTATATGAAGTGTCCAGATTCCAGAGCCAGAAAGACCTGTCTTTAAAATGCAGATTGTAAAAATAGCTGCCTTTTGGGGAAGAATAAAATGAGATAAAGCATGTCGAGAGCTTATCACAGTGCCAGGTGCAAAAATATTATTAGTTCTTTCCTTCTTCCTGCCCTCCCATCCCAGTGCACATACTTGCATTGAAGACATTACACAGCTTAATGCAATTTGCAAATATTGCTATATCTAATTGCAACTACAGTGAGAGAAGTGGGTTCACAAAGTTCAGTCATCCATTGCTTTTTCTGGACACCACATCTGACCTCATAAGGAATTATTCTTCACTAGATCATAACATCATAGGTTGTTTGGTCAGATAAGACACTTGGGAAATCTGCCAGTTGAAATGTGATCTTAGTCATTATCCGGAATTGGCATGTATTAAAAACTGTCTATCTCTCTCCTCTTGTAACTGTATATGGAGGTTTGAATTGCTTGCTAGGAACTATCCCTGCCAACCTATGACAGATACAGCAAAGTGACTCAGAGAAACCGTGGGAATGTGCCTCAGTGCCCCACTCCATTTTAGGAACCAAGGCGTACCTAAGGCTTTCTACTAATTTTTTACACATGAGCATTTTGCATGTCCTTTTTAGGAGCCTCAAGACCTGATACAACTGTGTTACAATTTAATATGTTGTTTTTGAGTGTTTGTATTTTTTACAGACTAAGAGAAACATGAATTTTTTTTCTCCTTGCTGCAAATCAAAAGCAGAGATAAAATATTGTTTAAAACATACCTTAATTTGTTACATGTTGTTCGCGTGACCTCCTGTATAGTTTCTTAGATGGAGTAATGCTTTGGCAATCATCTTACCCTTCAAGTTCTAAAAAAGTTCTAAGTACCAAAATATAAAGGAATTATAAGAAGACGAACAAATTCATTAAAGATGAGGTACCTTCTTTTAGAGGAGAATTTTGAATCCTAACATTATAAGTAAATTAACTTTAAAACTATTCACTTGAATTTGCACTTCTATTTCATACCAACATTTCATTAGCAATGGTTTCTTTACCATACATTTGCCAATATGGGGTAGCTCATGAACAGAGCACTGGCTTTGAATTTCTAGTCAAGTTTTGTATAAGAAAACTTCTAGACTGAGTTATTCTCTTTCAAAATAAAGTTGAACTCTGAACCTACATAGTATCTTGAGGAAGTGGTTAGTACTTTGTGTATGTGGTGGGAGGGGAGGTCACTCTGAGGACATAAAAGACATTACTGCTGAAATATGAATGTTGATTCTTAAATATTTTTAACACAAAATTTCAGATAAACAGATCTTAAAACTCTCTACTTAAGGGTTATTTTTAATCATTACAAGTCTCAAGGAGCATGGTATTTTTAAACTAGGAAGCTGGAAAAGAAACATTTTTATTTTTAAATTGTCCTTTGTGAGTTTATTTTCCTCATAGCTGCTTCTCTTGGGTACATCTGAGTTCTTAAAGTATTTTTTTTTTTTATCATGTTTGATATAGGAGACTAAGAGAGAAGTCTGGAGGGGATGGTGGTAAAATAGCATAGACTGAATACATGTTTATGTAACCAAATGCACACTCTTTGATCTGGAGACTTTCGGTAAGAGTGTAATAACACATGTAGGTGGAAAACAAAAACATTTGAAGTGAGGCTGCCCAGAACATAGTAACTTATTTCCATGACAATACCCACAACATTTTATAGGGAGCTATAAGGGAGAGAAATAGGTACAAGAACAATTTCAAAAATTAGTAATATAATTCTCAGTGAATTATATTGATTTAGAGATTTATACCAAAGCTTTTCACAAAGAGTGAACAGCTAATAGATGATATCAGAAAATAGTTTTAGAATAGAGCACTATTTCTACTTTAGAAATTTATAGTTTTTAAGTCTACATTTTAAATGCTATTGGCTACTTAGTAGTAAGAGGAATGGACTAGGTTGTATTTTACACACCAACATGAGTTTATTAGCAATGTGGGTCTAGAATGTATACTGAATGGGCCTGTCTGATGTGGCGTGGCTGAAACATTTCTTTATGAACTGTTATCGTCCTTTATTCAAGATTAGTATGTTTAAGTCCTAACCCCAGAACCTCAGAATGTGACAGTATTTAGAGATAAAATCTTTAAGAGGTAATTAAGTTAAAATGAAATATAGAGGGAAGACCAGGTGTAAACACAGAAAGAAGACAGTTGTCTCCAAGCCAGAGAGAGGGGGCTCAGAAAAATCCACCCCTGTCTATGTGTTGCTCGCAGTCTTCTAGCCTCTAGAGCTGTGAGAAAAAAAAATTTCTGTTGCTTAAGCTACCTAGTCTGTGTTACCTTCTTATGGAAGCCCTAGGGAACTAACATATAGACCAACCCCTCCTGAAAAGAACAACTATAACTTTGAAGAAAATACAATGAAAAACTACCCTTTAATAATGGAAATGAATAAAAACAGGCAGATTCTGGAAAAGAGTAAAGACTTGGAAGGAAGGACCAGGCCAATGAGTTTCTTATTTACTTATTTGCTTGTTTGTATATGGCTATTAGCCTGAGGACAGGCTACCATTGTGGTACATTGTGGAGAGCCAAGAACTCTGAAAATATAAATAATAATGGTGTACAAAAATATATGACAGTATTCAGGGCAACCACAAATTCTGGAAAATGAAGAGAGAATTCCATAAAAGAGGGAGTGAGAGAAAAGATTCCCAAATTCTGTGCAGAACCCTAAGCCATGCATATGCAGGGCAGACTGCACACAGTCTAGCTAAAGGGGATTTAGAGAAGAACTGAACTGAGATATACTGGCTTTAAACTACAACACACACACACACACATATACAGACAAAACTTTAGATGATTATAACAGAATTTAGAGTCTCCACAACTTAAAACATCCAAGACACAATGCAAAATTTCTTCTTCTAGAAAAAGCAGAAAAATGTGATCCATTCTCAAGAGAAAAGACAATCAATGAAGACTGACTCCAAGATGACCCAGATAATGGATTTAGCAGACAGACTTTAGAGCAGTTACTATAACTAAGCTCAAGAAGGCAAAGAAAAAAATAATATGGTCATAATAAATGAAAACATAAGTTTCAGCAGAGAAATAGAAACTATAAAAGAGCAAACTGGAAAGTCCAGAACTGAAAATAAAATATCTAAAATATAAAAATATTACTGAATGAGCTTAACAGCAGAATGGATATGACAGAGGAAAGAGGAAGTCAAGCCAAACACTGATCAACAGAAATTATCCAATCTAAGTAAAAGAGAAAGAAATATTAAAATAAGCTAATAGAACCTTAAGTATCTGTGGAATAATATCAAAAGGTGTATTTGAAGTCTCAGAAGAATAAAGAGAGAATGAGTCAGGAAAAGAATATTTGAAAAGATAATGGCTAAAGTTTCCTCCAAATTGGTGAAATATAAATTTACAGATTCAAGAAGCTCAGGAAAACCTCAAACAGAATAACAATGAAGAAAACTATGCCAGAACACATTATAATCAAACTTCTAAGCAAACAAGAAAAAATTATAAAAGCAGTCTGAGAAAATGGCATATTACATGCAGGATAATACAAATTAAAATTATTGCTGACATTTCATCAGAAATTATAGATCCCAGAAGGGAATGGGGCAATATCTTTAAAAGGTTGACAGCGAAAGATAAAAAACTGTCAATCCAGAATTTTATACTGAATGAAAACATTCTTCAAGAATGGAGATGAGTGGCACATGCCTGTAGTCCCAGCTATTTTGGAGGCTGAGGTGGGAGAATCACCTGAGTCTGGGAGGTTGAGGCTGCAGTGAGCTGTGATCGTGCTACTCCACTCCAGCCATGGGCGACAAAGTAAGACCATGTCTCATAAAAAGAAAAAAAAAAAAAAGAATGAAGGTAAAACAAAGACATTTTCAGATAAAAGCACACTAAAAATATTTGTTGCCAACAAATGTATACTACAAGACATGCTAAAGAGGTTTCTTCTGGATTAAAGGCAATGATCCTGAAAAAAAAAAAAAAAACTCAGATCAGGAAGGAATGTAGAACATTAAAAAAGGCAAATACATAGGTAAATAAAGGATAATTTTTTCTGTTATTTAAACATATTTTTCTATTATTTACACAGATATCAATGTGTAAAGCAAAAATTAAGACACTATCTTGTGATATAGTGTATGGAATGTATATTTCAACTACAGCATAAAGAACAGCAAGGTGGGGTAAATGGGCCTTTTCTGTGGCAAAGCTTCTACATACGACATGAAGTATACAATATGAACTCCAGGTAGACTGTAAAAAATTGAGGGTATTGTGGAAGACAGAATAATGCCCTCCCCTGAAGATGTTTATGTGGATATGTTATGTTACATGGCAAGTAGGAATGAAGTTTGCAGATGGAATTAAGATTGCTGATCAGCTAACATTAAAATAGAAAAATTGTTCTGGATTATCTGTACTACTCAGTGTAGTCAGAAGCCTTCTTAAAAGATGGAAGAAGGAGGCAGGAGGAGGCTAAGATGATGCTGCTGAGTAGGACTCAACCTGCTACTATTGCTAGCTTTAAAAATGGAGAAAGAGGAGAAGATGGAAAGGGCAAAGAAAATGATTCTCCCCTGAGCTCCCAGAAGAAATGCAACCATGCCAAGATCTCAATTTTAGCTCACTGAGACTTGCATCATATTTTTGGCATACTGACCTATAGAATAATAAAAGTTGTGTTGTTTTGAGCCACTATGCAAAAATCTGTTACGGAAGCAATGAAAACTAATAAATGTATATGTTGAAATTCTGATAGCAACCACTAAAATATAAGGCAAAATGGTATAGCTATCTAGTGCACATCCTAGAACGAAAGAGAATGCCAGATACTTGCCATTTCTAGTAATGGGAGGCCTGAGTCAGTCTTTTGTTTTGGACGTGAGAAACTGAGCAATGAGGTTATTATTATTTTGCTTTTTACTAGAATTATTTTTTTCTACATTGAAATTGGTGTTCTGAATTATCTCATAACTATTTTAAATAGTCATTTTATTTTATTTTTGTACTAGATATTTTTGTATAGAAAGCTAGCAGTATAAATTTTACAAATTTTATCAGTATTTAAGCGTTTTACAAATAAATATTTATTTATCAATATCTGAGATAATGACAGATACACCTAAATATTAACAAAACTAATCTTTTGCACTTGTACTATTACATGACTTTTACTCAGGAGTATATTTATTTTTTATTTTTCATTTGAACACATATTTCCTATTTTGTTAGCAGGAGTTTTACTTGGGTACATTCTGAATATACTTCATTTTCAATTCTTTAGGGATACATATTTAATAATATACAGAGACACAGCTCAGGATATTTATGCAACTCAACAATTGATGGAGTCTAATCTTTAAACACATGGTGTGTCAGTGATAACAGACTCATAGGCTGGTGTAAAAATGTTTGCCACTGCCTGGCAAAATATTTATTATGAGTACTTGGAAGAATTTGAAGAAAAGGACTATTAGGAGACATATTCTAAACAAATAGCTGCTTCTTCCTAACTTCACAGACTATACACAAAGCTTCCCAAGAGTCAGCCTATGAATAGTTTTATTATAGTAAAGAAAGGAGAAGGACCTTCTTCATTTATAGCCTGCGCCTTTCCATTTTTCATAAGGTGCTTATTTAGAAAATAGTTGTCCACTGCTAAAGAAGATTGAAAAAAGAAACCCTCTAGTTTCGCTAAGTTCTTTTCTCTAATAATGTCTTGAAAAAGTTAGCAAATACAGTAGTAAGCTCAATTTATTTTATTATTTATCATATTTTTAATTTCAAAACACTTGTCCAGTAAGTCATTTCTTGAAATGCAGAAGATTGTTAATAAAAGTATTCCTAAGGGATGTTGTGAAGTGACATTCAAAATATATTTCAGCATTATTGTTAAAATCTAGGGCTTTCAAAGAGACTATCTTGGGGTTTATACTATGCCATTTTTAGTAGAATATTGCAAAGGAGTTTCTGCCCACTGCACTTGGCCCTACTACGTATCCATGAATATTATAAAGCAGTCTAGAATAAGGAGCCAATCAGATAGTTAGATATGGCTGAACATTGCAAACCTTGTAATTTTACCTTGAAAAATGGAACTAAATGTTCAAAGATTATTTAACTTTATCTTTAAACTGATTCATTTATAAATAGCACAGAATACAGACTTTTCCAATGAATTTTATTTAAATAAATTTTATTTTCTCATTTTATATTTCAGTCTCCTACTGTGAGAGCAATGTGATTTTTAGGCTATTTAATTTTTCTTTGCTTTTAAAAATATTTTTATAGGTATACACATGGAGTTTTGCTATGCTGCTCCCGCTGGTCTTGAAGTCCTGGGCTCATGTGATCCTCCCATCTTGGCCTCCCAAAATGCTGAGATTACAGGTATGAGCCACCACACCTGTGGCCTATTTTAATTCATCCCTCTTCAGGCAGAAAAATCTTATTCAAGAATTATCACTATTATATTAGCATTTATTCAGATATTGTGGTAGAAGATAATGGATTAAACTCTTTGATGTAACAATTTCAGAAGGAACATGTGGACGTATGTAAAAGGTAAGAATTAAATGTCTCTTTCACACATAAAGAAGTAGAGACTGAGGAAGGTTAAATATTTTGTTCAGAGTTATACAGAAGTAACTCTCAGATAAGTGGTTTAGACCCATGTATGTTTTGCTGTTGGGATACTTTCTGTTGTATTTTACTCTTCCCTGACTAGCTAGCCACATCAGCCCAGTCAGCCTGGGTGTTCAATGGTTTGACAGACTGGAGTCAAATCCATCACATATGAAAAGGAAGACTGTGGTGATTCCTCTAGGATCTAGAACTAGAAATACCATTTGGCCCAGCAATCCCATTACTGGGTATATAACCAAAGGATTATAAATCATTCTATTATAAAGACATTTGCACTCTTACATTTACTGCAGCACTGTTCACAATAGCAAAGACTTGGAACCAACCCAAATGTCCATCAATGATAGACTGGATGAAGAAAATGTGGCACATATACACCATGGAATACTATGCAACCATAAAAAAGGATGAGTTAATGTCCTTTTTTTTTTTTATGAGAGAAAGAAGAAGAAAGAAAAAAGGGGGAGAGAGAACAGAATTCTTGCTCTATTGCCCAGGCTGGAATACAATCTAGGAATAGGTATTAAAAACCTCTTTTATGATGATAATTGTACTTAACAACAGATACAGGAAGGAATAAGGGAAGAAAATAACAAACAAACAGCCAACCAATATTTCATTTAAGTGTGTGAAATGCTATGCAAATGCTAAAGAGTGATTTACTTCCAATTATATAGTCACTTTCAGAATAGGTGTAATATGATACTGAGAAAAATGTATGTTCTGTAGACCTGGGATGAAGAATTCTATAAATATTCACTAAGTTTACTTATTCCAGGTCTAAATTCCCTATTAATTTTCTATCTCGTTGATCTGTCGAATATTAACATGTAGTGTCAAGATCTCCCGCCATTATTGTGTGGGAGTCCAAGTCTCTTTATAAGTCATTTAGAACTTGTCTTATGTATCTGGGTGCTCCTATATTGGGTGCATATATATTTATGATCATTAACTCCTGTTGTTGCATTGATTCTTTTACCATTATG